>JAQFVV010008059.1:40000-43679 GCA_028023455.1 Epiperipatus broadwayi
TCTAAAAAACATTTTGCAGAAATATAAAATAATGACTGTATTGTGTTTTTAATATCAAAAGTTTTTTTATTATCAATATTTCCATTGTTGGCTCAGAATGCTAAATGATGAGGTTCTGTCACTTCATTCTATTCACTCCAGCTCTGTTTTAGATTGATGTTACTTGAGAAATAGATATTTGTTCAGTCTCAGTTTCTCCCAGTTAATAGCTTATTTATAAATATAATATATATATTTCAGTTTTTAGTTTTTGCACAGAGATATACAGTGTAATTATACAATAAATTATGACATATAATAACCACATTCCACTCTTTTAACACTTTAAAGCAAAATTATTTACTAATATTACAGTTTCTACTGTTCCTAGCAGTCTTCATCAGATCTTATTATCTAGTAAAACTCTCACTTTACCACCATTTTATGATTTTGTTGACATGTTAAATAAAGCAGTGTGATAATTTATGTTGTACTTGTAAAAAAAAAAAAGGTTTTAATTATTGCAAATATAGTTTTATTTCGACAATATTTTATTAATGTAAATGAAATATATGTGTGTGTGCGAGCGTGTGTGTGTGGTTTTAGGAATGCAAATAACTCATATATAAAATTTATTTTGTTTTAAATATTTTTATAATCTTTTAACTCATTAATCATATGACTCTCATCTTCATTGAGAATCATTGGCTGTTTCCCTCAAAAAACGTATGACAATTTGATTGGTTTAGACTGCTGCATTACCACTACCATAACTAGTATTAGTTCAGAATTCTAAAATGATGTAAATTTTACATATTGCTTTTATTGAATTTTAATTAAAAAAAAAACCTGAAGAAATCAGTATCCTATCAGACAGCAAGCAAATATCAATAGTCTTTATTTCATTGTTCTCAAAGGAAAAACTTCATTTAAGGGCATTTCTTCTTTGTGATCTTATTTTTATTCAAAATTTTTGGAATAAAAATAAATAAATATAATTTTTTCTTCTTTATTATATATTTATCATTATTTTTATGCATTAATCAAAAAGAATGTGCATATTTATTTCATTTTATTCATTTACATTTTAATTTTATAAATAAAAATTTGTAACCTTGGCTATAAAAGTAGCAATGAAAATCATAATGTATGTCTAATCATACCTTATATGAAACTATTTGCATAACATCATCACTTGTCAAAACTGGGATGGTGTTATAATTTTTTTAATTATTTTAATAATTATAAAGCAAATAGCAGATTTTAAAGAAGTTGATAGATTTATCACAAATCTATATTCATTTGTTTGCATTAAAAAAAGTAAAATAAAAAAGAATCTGTTCATTTTCTAAAAGAGTGTTTATAATAACATCATTGGTGACATTTTCATCTTCTGTACTTATTTACAACTTAATTTTTAAATATTTATAAATCTCAAGTATAATATTTTAGAATATTATAATCAAATTAAATTAAAAAGAAATAAAGTCCAATTTATTAAGCTTTAGCATAGAATCAAAATTTTATACAGAAGTAAAAGGTTTAGCAGTTTCAAAAGCTTCCACCAGGTGGAACAATTCAAAAGGGTTAATTAGTATTAAACATATTTAAATATGATTTTTTTTTTCAAAGTAAAGAGTATGAGTATGAAATATTAAACTAACACATTAAAATTCTTTTTTAATTATATTTATTATTTAGTAACAATGCTAATATGTATTTGTTATAAAAATAAAAAATAAGAGATATTTTAAGAATAAAGTGATACATTTCATTCTACAAAGTTATTTTCTGACTTGTTTATTTTAGATTTACAAAAAACTAATATATCCCAAGGTAGTGAAATTTTTTTTGATTGTTTGGAATTAATAATGTATAAAAATAGCAATGATTTAAAAATTAATGTCATTGCACAACTAAATACAAATACTAGAATTGTTTTAAAATTTTTCTTTCCAAGCTTGAAAAAGTTTGCTTCCCAGCAAAAAAAGAAAAATTTAAATTGGGATAATAAGTTGAACCATTTCCATCATCGATCAATAAATGTTGAATGTATAGAAAATTTTAAACTTGATTTATACTTTTGAAATACAAAAAGTTGTTAGTAATAACACACAAATAGACAGCATAATCAAGAAGTATTCTTCTCCACTCTTTATCAGATGTATCTGGCCTGACCAGTGACAGTATTAACATAGGAGTCGAACTCATGCCTTTAGATTCTCAAATATCAAATGTAAGGCAAATGCTCTAACCAACTGAGCTATTATGTCAAAGGCAACAGATAGTAGAAATTTCATATATTTATATATGAAGGTTGGTTGAAATCCTTCTGGATCCTTCAATATTTTTTTGTTTAATCCTCCTGAGACCTTCAAATTCTTTTAGTAATTGTTTCTAAGAGCAATGTTAATTAGAGCCTTCAATAAATTGAGTATTTCCACACTGGGTTAACTTATATGATTATTTGCCATTGTAAATGAGCAGCTTCCTTGAATTTCTTTCTTTGCAACTTTTCCTCTCTATCCAACATTTTTGTATTTTCCCAATTAAACATATAGTCATAACAGTCATCAGTACATATATGTTCTGCTACTATAGACACATCTGTTTTTTCTCTATTAACCATTAGTTGTGTTTTTTCAATCACTGTTCAACAGTGCAACATGCCTTACTCATATACTTCCTTTCACATTCACATGGTATTTCACAGATGCAGATTTTGTTCTTCAGCATTTCCAGTTTAAGCTTGATAAAAGCAAGAATTTCTTGAAGTGTGGTATGGCTTTATAAAGCTGTTGTAATGTTATATAGACTGCAGATTTTTTACAATTTGTCTACCATTCCTGGTATGTATAGATAAACTACAGTACCAATAATTGTTTCTCTTTTGGTGTCTCTTACTCTTATCGTTGTCTATTAAAGGCTTGTTTGACCACTGATATATAACCATTATTCATGAGAGTTTGTTCTATGTGAATCTTTTCATTTTCCAAATCATTGATTTCTGAACTCACTTCCTTTGCTCTGTTCCATGTTAATAGTATAAATTCATGTTTAGTGTTTCTAAATGATTGGATGTATATACCACATACTTGCCAGTGTCTGTTGGTTTCCTATACACTATTGTTTTTACTTTTCCCTGAAGAAAACTTGACACAAGAACTTCTAAAAATGCCAATTTTGTTCTGATTCCATTGTGAATATATTAAGGAGATCTGTTGTTGCCCCAACAAGTTCTCATAGTGATGAAGTAGTAGAAGATTTTTATATGGATGTACAAAAGACTTTTGATCAGAGTAAACAACATTTTAAAATTGTTATGGGAGATTTTAATGCTAGAATTGGTAAACAAATGAAAGATGAAAGTGTTGTAGGTAATTTTGGTTATGGTAATAGAAATGAGAGAGGACATAGACTTGTGGAGTTTGCAGAGAAGGAAAAACTTTATGTTATGAATTCTTTTTTTGAGAAAAATGTTAGAAGGAAATGGACATGGAAGCATCCAAATGAAGGTACAGCAGAATTGGATTATATTTTGACTAACAGAAAATACATATTTCAAGATTGTAATGTTCTTAATAAATTTAACACAGGAAGTGATCATTGATTAGTAAGATGTAAGATACATGTCAATGCAAAACTAGAGAGACAAAAAATTATTAAGAAAAACAATATTTACAGTTGATATACCTAATCT
>JAQFVV010008060.1:0-43654 GCA_028023455.1 Epiperipatus broadwayi
ATATATATATATATATATATATATATATATATATATATATATATATATATATATATATATATATATATATATATATATATATATATATATATATATATATATATATATATATGAAAAACAAAAACAAGTTATAATCAACTAACTTGCTATCACTTGTATTTATGATCAATAGATGGTGTTTTACCAAAACCACCAAACATGTGTATATTTGTTTACATAAAACAAAAAAGTCAGAATTCACTATCTCTTTCGTTTGCCCACCCTGATTTCAAGCTATTTTTCTATCATCAGTGAAGGATAGTGCTAGAAACTGGATCTAAACACTGACTCCAAGTGTTTATGCAAAAAAATTCTATCAGTTTGCAAGCATGAGATTTTCAGACCCATATAGCTATCTGATTTGTTAGGCTGGTTTTGAATACATGATCAGTCTGAAAAATTCATGTTTGCAAACTGATAGAAACTTTTTGCATAAACACTTGGAGTCAGTGTTTAGATCTAGTTTCTAGCTCTATCCTTCACTGATGATAGAAAAATAGCTTGAAATCAGGGTGGGCAAACGAAAGAAATAGTGAATTCTGACTTTTTTGTTTTATGTAAACAAATATACACTTGTTTCTAGATCTATCCTTCACTGATGATAGCAAATTAGCTTGAAATCAGCTGATCTGAGGGTGGGCAAATGAAACAAATATACACTTGTTCGGTGGTTTTGGTAAAACACCATCTATTGATATATATATATATATATAAATGGAAAGCCATAAAACAATTCAGTACAAGATTAAATGCAAAATTTTACCAAAACTCTTACATAACCATGGTTTCATCTACTACAAATAGACGTTCTCAAGTGAAAATCAAACTAATGGAGCATATATATATATATATATATATATATATATATATATGTATATATATATATATATATATATATATATATATACAAACAAACAAACCTTCCCATAATACATTTCAAACTCCACCTTCCTTTAATATCAAAAGAAGTCTTCATAAGATTGATAACTTCAGAAACAAAAAGTTTTATCAACAAAGTCTCCTTTATTTTTCTTTTTAACTCATTCTTTCCTTAAACAATAACCAAAGCATTGTTAAACAATATTCTATGACATGTATTCAAGGTCTATTTGTAGTAGATGAAACCATGGTTGTGTAAGGATTTTGGTAAAATTTTGGATTTAATCTAGTATTGTATTGTTTTATGGTTTTTCTTTTTTTTACTAATATTGTGACTGGCAGTTTTAGTTATATATATTCTAACAAAAAGGATTTTCGCTAGGGGATTGATGTTTATTGGCATCCACGTTGTAACCAAATGTAACTAATTCAATTTTCTAACTATCAGAATTATCATTGTATAAATTAATTATTTTCTGAGTACCAATTAAATATGCGATGTATAGATTAATATATTTCATATGTATAAATTTAATATAATAATTTCTCAGTACAATGTATAATCTCCTTCGTGTGACCGTGTTACAAACCAATTGTAACTAAATAAAAATCAATTCTAACAAATGAAAAGTTATTCTTTATTTCGTTAACTTTATAAAAACTTATTAAATTAACATGAAATGCATTTTGCAATCTCTCAACCCGTCATCCACATTGTGTTTCGAATAGAACTAAAACAATTGGGAGAGTTTACAAATATCACATATATTATTGGATAGTTTAAGCTAATTATTCTAACCAATGATGATTTTTTATTCAAATGGTCACACCTCCACATTATAGATTGATTGTCCTATATTTAAATCTATACAGCATTTAAACACTTGCAGCTAAATTGCATGCCAATTATAACATTTGAAAGATGGATCGATGCATACTTCACTAATCTCAGCTGATACTATTTTTGAAGCCTACTGGAATGATGATGATGATGGTCCAGAACATCTATAAGCTTATTTGCCAGGGTGCCAAATTGCAACTTTAATAAAATATAATGGTTAAATCTCACTTCAATAATGTTCAGTAATATTTAATGAATGGTTAATAAATAATCAATCGATTCAGAGAATACTGGGAATGCATTAAAATCGGTCGTATTAATATCTTTGGAAATTCTTTGTTATTCTCAGCACACTACCCATTCACCATCCTTAAAGCTACAATTAAAATTTTATTCTAATTACAAAATTCTATATCCATCTCCATCAACTTCACATCTATATGTATATTACACTATTACTTATTTGACTATTAAAATTTACATTTTGCTAGCTCATTTCCCTTATAATCTTTTCTCAGGGTTTTTAGAATAATGAGGTGTGGAAATCGAATAAGCTGCGATAGATTATTGGTGATAAACACTCCTCTCATGATCACATTCAAGGTGATCTTGGGCTGTCTTTAATGTAGTTTATATATATTTACATTAAAGCTCAGAATAATTTAAGCTTATTAAATTTTTTAGAAACACATTATAAACATTTTCACTATTATAACAAAATTACAGAGGAGTGCATCTAGAGAGAGGTATTTGAATACAACGAATGGAGAAAAGATTTTATACCCACCCCTGCACTCGCTATCACTCAATACTATCTCTATTCACAGTTTTTACTTCAACAATATTAAATGAATTGTAATTCTAAGTATCTGAAATTAACCATTTAACCAATTTTACCGGATATTATTTACGTACATGACAATTCAAATAAGAGTAATAATATATTGATGTATGACTGGATTGGAAATATCTAGATAATAATAACTCACAAAAACATTGAGACATAAGCAAATTTTTTTTAAAACAAATAACAAATTTTATTTGACAATCTACAATTTCATACATAAACAAATACATTATATTTACGCTTTCATTTTATCTTAACTCTAGTGAATAGTAATTTCTTCCAGTGTTCAATGCTTTTTTTTTTATTACTTATTTGTTTTAGAGCTAATTTCTCCCACAATTGAATAGAATAATTTTATTTAACAAATTTAAAATTAATATTCCTTCGCAAAATTTTTTTTTATCTTATTCTATAATCCTGATCAAACATTCTTTTGCCCTAATCTTTACAACAAAGATATCTTAAAAATAGTGAGACTAAGTAAATGTAAATAACTCGACATCAAGATCAATCATCATCATAGTGCACACACTCTATATTCATATTCTTATAACATAATAATATTTTAACAATATTACCTTTCCAGAGAAGTTCTCAGCTGGTTATGTAAATATTTATTAAATAATTTTATATATGCATTGCTTATGCCCAATCATTCGTAAGTTTTATTTAACCCTTAATTTCACATTTATTAAATTAACTCCTTTTGGCTCGACTTGATAACTTAAATCTACAAAACAATATTCAAGTACACTAATCGCACATACATTATCTGCATTCATTCTGACATTAAATTGAGTTTGTGACCTAGTATCCGCCAATTATAATAATGCTTATCATGGCTATGTCTCATACATATGTAAGGAATATCAAACATTAACATGAGGCAGGCAGTCACCCGAATAAGAGAGAACCTTTTCATTAAGGTTGAGATATGCTAGGATTTTTATCGCTAGTCATACAAAAAAACTTAGGTGTACCTTGTACCTCTGGCCAATAATAAAGAAATCTTACGATGTAGAGAATAATCAAGTGGGAAAACTCTTTCACTGTGTTCAAATACTTTATGATTATAGCATACATATCTTAGTGAGCTAGACTTCTCTGGCTTTGTGGAGACTTTGTCTATCCACACACATACAGGTTGAAACATCAAATTTTACAAGTAAAACTTTCATATCTTTTAATATTCTTGTGAACTAGTGCACTGGAATATGAGCCCATACATTTTCCAAGCATAAATCAGCTTGTTTCTGGCCTTAAATCTATGATAACAACAATAATAAATAATAAGAAATGCGCATTAAAATTTTAAAATGATTTCCATGCACTTTTATAAGAAAATGATGATTTTTTTAGCTTAATAGACATTCAATTTATAAGTCTAAGCATTTGACTATAACTTCTGATACCAATAATAATATTTCTAAGTGTTTTTTTGTTTTTTTTTTAAAAAATGTTTGTAAAGCATTTTGAATAAGGTACATCAGAACGACTTGATATCAATTTCACCTACCGCCCCCCCCCCAAATGACAATAATAGCAAAAGAACTTAAAATAAATATATTCAAAATCATCTAATATCAATATCTCTAGCCCCAAAACAATACAATTGTAATTATAACATGAATTAATTTTAAAGTAGATGATATACATGATACACTACAAAGAAAGAAATTCTTTTTCTATTTTTTTAAAGTAAATGTCCTACACATATAAAGAGCGAATAAAAAAATATACTTATATAAAGATTTTGGAAGTGTCCTCCAAATTCCTGGTTTTCATTTTACATTTTTTCATTTCTTCTTAATTGGTTTATAAGAGGACATGAGCCTACATATCAAAAAATTCTTTTGATGGGGTTTGATTCCTCTGCCATCGGATATACAGTTTTTATTTTGCTGAACCACATTCCTCATTTCCAATTCTATGCAGATTACAGTTAAACTTTTAATTTTATGCATATTACAGTTAAACTTTTTCATTTTATGCAGATTAAAGTTAAATAGCATTCATTTAACTTTTTCACAATATAAGTCCATTTCTGATCATCTTTTTCTATGTTTAGATTCATTTTACATTTAAATTGGATGCATATATAGACAATATCAAACTCAAAGTTTAAGTTCTGTGGTTTAAATTTTGTTTACCATTTGTTGATCCAGCCATGACCCTTAGTTAACTTCTGGACATTAAAAATGTGTGCCCACTTAAAATTTATTCACTACACATTGTCTTTTCTTAAGACAATGTTAGATTTAGCCAAGTTATTCTTAAGAGACAAAAAGTAACAATAAACAATTTTAAATTTTATAGCACAGTTTCTCTCTAAGTCAAAAAGAAAAACTTGCAAAAAGACAGTTTTAAAAACCTCCCTCTCTGCTAAATGACAGAGATTTTATAGAGAAATGCCATCTGGTCACCTGGTCATTCTCTTTTCTTCATTAATTGACTTGTTCATTTTTTCTCTGATTAATTTTAACCTTTTTGCTCTTTTAGAAAAACCATGCCAATTCCCATCTGTATTTTAACAGATGACCACACTTCATTTTACAATTCAACAGATATAATTGCCAATTAATTTTTGACATTTCACAGACCATCATCATTAATTGCACACTTAAATTCCTTGGTGAGACTGATATCATTTAAAGACTCTGATAATTACTTTGTAATATGGCACACTTGAATCCTACACTAAAAGTAAATAACATAACAGTTATCTCCCCCTTTTTTACTTTTTTAAATAATAAAACAAAATATATATTTGCAGACCAATTTTAAACCCAGACCTTTAAATTAAATTTGGCTGCTAATATTAATCTCATTAAAATGATTTAATTTCTTGAAGTTTTCCCTACAAAAAGGATAAGAAATGATTATTAATTGTGAACTTTACAATCAAAATCCACAATTAGATTATACACACACACGTCACATGTATATATTTCTTTAATTGACCAATTTAATACTTGAATCTTAATTTATAATCCTTAACTATTATTATTATTATTATTATTATTATTATTATTATTATTATTATTATTATTATTATTATTATTATTATTATTATTATTATTATTATTATTATTATTATTATTATTATTATTATTATTATTATTATTATTATTATTTTTTTTTTTTTTTCATTTACTTTTCATGGACTATTTATTTCTAAATTCATACAAAATAATGTCCATTCATTTTCACTATCTGACATAGTTTTAAGAGTCACACATCTCTTCCCTTTTCTCAGTCAACTTATCAACAAATGTATAAATTTTGCTTTTCTAAATATGTTTTTAATACTAACTTGACCCATAAATTAAATTAAAATAATCTTTTGGATAGAAACATCTTAATAATACATTTTTAGATAGCTTACTAAGTCAAACATACACAATCCCTTTAAATATGGGTCAAACTTAGTCTTTGCTAAAATCTTCTTATTAAAGAGAAAAAAAATACATATATTATGAGGAAAATTTTGATTGAACCTTCCCTTGCTTATTTAACTCCAAAACTGGAGTCTTGGACAAATCCAAGGGCTACAATATATATATATATATATATATATATATATATATATATATATATACATATATATATATATATATATATATGTGTGTGTGTGTGTGTATGTATGTATGTGTGTGGTCATGTGGATAGCTTTTATTGGATAGTAATAGTCAGCATGAAAGCCTGAACTCAAGTCTTTTATAATTGCATTGGGTTTCGTATAAATAATATGCATGTATGTAATATTACATATTCAGCCTGTATTCATACCATCTCTCTTTTGTATAAATAAATGGACATATTAAGGTCCTATGTGTGAGGAGCCAGAGTCATTTAAGGTCAATGTGAGTATGGCAATGATATTAATATTGGTTCTGAGCTTTCCATCGACAGAGTTTTAGAGATATAAATTGCTGAATACTTGGAGAATGGTGAAGATTGAAGCTTATCCATTAAAGATTGAATATTTGACATATTAATAGAAAACGAATATTATATACATATATATATATATATATATGCATGTATGTGTGTGCACGCATATGTGTCTGTGTGTGTTTTGGAGATGTTGATCTTGATCAAGAGATAATTTCTGGTTCAACATAATATATATATATATATATTGGAAGTAATTTATCTTATTCACAGGTATGTGGGCATGTGTTTGGGATTTATAAGATAGATTGGGTAATTGTTGTAGGGAGATCAGAAGTGTGATTTCAAGTCCTATATAATTATATTAAGTCAGTTTTAGACACTATACATGTATATATATATATATATTGTACCAGGTTCGAATATGTGTCTATTGAAACACTGGCCTCTTAGGCAGAGAAGAACATACTCAAACATACTCGAAGAGTATGTATGCCCAAACGATAGCTATAAAATATATATAACTAGCGTTACATTTCCAGGACATAACTTCTTCTCGGCTGTTGAGTTCAACACCACATTCAAAGCACTTTTTTGTTTGTGTATAAACATGGGTGCCAGCTATCTATTCAAGAATGAATAAATAATGCACTTTGAACAATGGCCACTAACTCAATGCCCAAGCATCCATGACTAGCTCAGCTGTTTATAATCACTAACAGATTATACATAATTAGTGAAGAAAGAATTGATAAAAAGACTTGCAAAAGAATTGATAAAAAGAATTGACCGACAAATAAAGTTTAATTTTAAAGACAATTTATTAACTAGTATTTACTAATTTTAAACATTTTATAATTCTAATAAAACACATACATATTTTAAATTAACATTTCTAAACTAGTTTAAATATTCTTGTAGATTTTAATAATAGAACACGGGTATTTATCTAATTTAACTAATAACACTGATATAATGATCACGCACACATTAATTCATACACTCACATATATAATAATAAAGTATTACATAGCATTTGAAACTTAAACACACATATCAATAGTTCATTTTATGTATGATATAGAGTTCATATAATTAGACTCTTGGAGGATTTGCATAAATTAATGCAATGCAATGACTATTACAGTATAAATGAAAATAAGCAAATGTTTTACCTAGGATTTTGAACGTAGATTTAGAACTTTGTTTTCGTCTTCCATTACGAACACTTCCAGCTGGTCAAGACATTTCTTTGATGAGTTTCCTTAATTTTCATGATTGTTACTATTGGAGAGAATTATATACAGATGGAGATTTTCTAAGATGTTATGCTGACATTATTTCACGGGCAGATCTTGCTGTTTTCATCGGACATCAGGCTATGGAGAGGCATGAATTTCCCAAAACTGCTCAGCACCACATTTTGTTTTTGGATACAATTAACTCAACTGATGGTCATCTCTTGACTTAACTGACTCAATTAATTTCTGAACTCAACTCAATCTGATAATACTGTACTATTTATATCTGCGAAGTATTGTCCTTGTAATATCCTCCAGCAATATCTGTTGTCAAAATTTTATTGATAATCCTTTGACAATGTGTTTTGGAAGATTGTTTAATTAGTAATAGCCATGCAGAAGTGTTGTTTTATATTTTAATTAATAGCCATTGCCGTGTTTTTTAATGATAATCTTCTTTAACTTTCATTTATTTATCATAACCTTTATTATGCATACATTTATTCTGTTATTGACAATCGCACATATATATGCACATATATTACTAGTTTTAAGATTACCTTTTCTTTAATTCAAATGAAAAGAGATTTGTATTTTTTTAAATTTTAAATTATTTATATTTTACGAATACTAATAAAACTCTTTATTTCCTTTTTATAAAACCTTTAGTTTAACTTTCTAACGAAACACCCCTCTCCCCTTCTGATTAATTAATTGTAGCTTTTTATTTCAAAAACTAATGATGGAAAACTATTTGATTCATATCTTTCTTGAAAACAAACTGTAATAAACTCTTAAACTTTTAATTTTACTTTTGACAGCAAACTGATTTTGTTTACTTAAAGAAACCATTTAGATTTTTATAACTTATTTATTATTTAATAATTTTTTTAGGCAAAATCACCATGTGCCAATTTCAATATTGGTACATTGTATATATATATATATATATATATATATATATATATACAATATACCAATATTGAAATTTATATATTGTATATATTGTATATATATATATATATATATATATATATATTACAAGCATAAAGCTAAACTAGTCAATATAAAATCAAAACTACCCCAAATCCAAAATTAAACCAGACCAGCATAAAAATAATATTAAAACACAACCTAAGGTTTCACTGCTACAAGTAGACTTCTCAAGTGTAAAGAACTACAAAAACTACACAATATATAATATTAAAAACTACCCACAAATCCATTCACTTCCCATCCACCTTTAATATTAAAAAAAACTCTTAAATAAGTTAATTGCTTCAGAATAATAAATTTTTAATGATAAAGAATCTTTAATTCTTCTTTTGATTTCATTTCTTTCAAAGAAGACAACCTTAGCTTCATCAAAATCAATAGTGTGGCCTGTATCTTTTTCATGGACATACAAAGCAGAACTAAGATATCTATTTTTAATTTTACTTTCATTTAAACTCAAACTATTCTGACCTATGTAAACATTTTTACAAATAAACAAGGGATAAAATATACTACACCAGAAATAATTTTTCTATCAAAAACTTTTTTTGTATTATTTAATAAATTATTCAATGTAACACCCCTTTTCCAAGCAATTTTCTTATTTCCAAACAATTTACTATTTCTACACACAATATTAAGAAGGTTTACATAGGTCAGAGTAGTTTGAGTTTAAATGAAAGAGTAAAGGTTCATAAAAGTAGAGTTAAAAATAGATATCTTAGTTCTGCTTTGTATGTCCATGAAAAAGATACAGGCCACACTATTGATTTTGATGAAGCTAAGGTTGTATTCTTTGAAAGAAATGAAATCAAAAGAAGAATTAAAGAGTCTTTATTATTAAAAATTTATTATTCCGAAGCAATTAACTTATTTAAGAGTTCTTTTAATATTAAACATGGATGGGAAGTGAATGGATTTGTGGGTAGTTTTTAATATTATATATATTGTGTAGTTTTTGTAGTTCTTTACACTTGAGAAGTCTGCTTGTAGGAGTGAAACCTAAGGTTGTGTTTTGATATTATTTTTATGCTGGTCTGATTTAATTTTGGATTTGGGGTAGTTATATATATATATATATATATATATATATATATATATATATATATATATATATATATATATATATATATATATATATATATATATATATATATATATATATATAAATATAAGTGTCTAGCTAAAATTATATATATGCATAGAAAAAATAAACAGAAAGAATATCAGACATGAGGTCGGTTAGATAGATAAATATGCACACTTAGTGGAGAAAGAATACATTGATTGTTAGATACAATTGATGTCTTCTCAACACTTGGAAATGGTAATGCTTGAGTGTATTATAAAATAATAATAATAATAATAATAATAATAATAATAATAATAATAATAATAATAATAATAATAATAATAATAATAATAATAATAATAATAATAATAATAATAATAATAATAATAATAATAATAATAATAGTAGTAGTAGTAGTAGTAGTAGTAACAGCAACTGGTTTCTGTATTAAAAATAAATAAACCATTGTGCAAATAAATACGCGAACATTTGTAATTAATTAATAATAACATCATCACTAAAAATAACACAGAAATGAATGAAAAATAGCCATAATAATAATTTATTGACTCTTTTTAAGACTACACACACACACACACATAAATTAATAAGTTCGAATAATTAAATAATAATAATAATTTTAATTATTAATGATAATACCTATTTACTTATTTTTTTTTTTATTTTTTTGTTTGAAATAAATAATGAATATTTTCTTTGATTCTAAGGATTATGAAATATCAACAAAAGATTATTAATAATTATTTAAATAAAAATAATTAAATTAATTTTATTATAAAAGACTCAATGTTTTTTTCTATTAATAACTTGGTTTTGATAAATGAAGTAGAACAATATAAACAGTTCATAAATTTTTAATTTAAAATAAATTAATAATTATTTAGTACTTTGATCAAAGTTTTGCTTGCATTGAAATAATAAATAACATTGCGTTCATTTTTCATTCTCAATATTATATAATTGGTTGTTAAATACTTTTAAGTATTTACTGAATTTTTGAACATAATATTTGAGAGATATCAGATAGTAACAATGATAGTGGCCAATATCATTCATTAAAAGGTTGATACTTATTCTAAAAAGAAAACATTCTTAATAACATTAGCCTGCTAGAGAGTAGAAATCCATACTATGTGAATAAAGTTATTCAATAATAATATTAACAATATAAATAAATAATTGGTAGTATAAATTGAATTCATATATATATATATATTAAGTTTTATGTCTGTATTCTTTACAAAATTATTAGAAATACTTTCAACTATTATCTTTTAGTTTTTATCAACTATATAACATTTAATAATCAAAAAGATACATCCTTTCACATACCCATAATTCGATTTTCATTCATTTGAGTTTTATTTTAAATCATGATGTTATTAGTATTTCATTACAAATATTCGCGTATTTATTTGCACATTAGTTTATTTATTACTAATAAATGTAAAACAAGAGGCTATGTTGATTTCAAGAAATCGTCAAATGTTAATGAATCGGCAATCATCAAATGTTACAATAACAGAATTGTGGGAGAACTAAACTAAATTGAACTATGAGTATTGTGAAAGGATGTTTCCTTTTGATTATTCAATGTTATATAGTTGATAACGACTACAAGATGTATTGTCCAAAGTACTACTAATACAATAACTATAATTTATGTAAATTTTACTGTATTTTAATATATATATATATTAAAATGATATTTAAAAAAAATTTAAAATATGAAATGTTGCATATAAAAGCCTGAATACGAATTAACAAATAATTAAGAGAATAAAAACCAATGAATCATAATATTAGAATTTTGATTATTTTGTATAATTCAATTTTTCATTTTTCTATATATCATTCTTTTACTTTAATTTAACTGAGCATCCAGCGTTTTAGCTGTTTATATGTTATTTAATTATCTTTTTTTCTTTCGCTCTCTTTTTTGTTAGTTACTTCAATATACGTTAACAAGTTATTCAAATGACTTTTCTCATTTTTTGTCTTTTTTTTTTTTTTTTTTGACATAAATGTATACACACATAAATATATATAATATACAAACCATTATACAATTACAAATATCCAGTAACGCCCTCTGTTTAAAGTTCTATATCTCAATAATAGCAATCCGTAATTGTATAATGGTTTGTATATTTTCTATAATTATTTCAGTTAGTGTTAACAGTAACTTACTTTTCATATATATATATATATATATATATATATATATATATATATATAATTCAAGTACATTTTGGTTTTAAATATTAATATTTTTTTTTTGTTTATAGATAAATAAAGCTTTTATAATTTTGCATACCAAATTTCTTGATGGTTTTATTACTGTCTTTATCAAATTTCTCAAACAATATAAATATATTAAATACCAAAAAATATTCTCTTTGGTAACAGTTATCTTATTTTAAATGAATAGTATTAAAAAACTTATTCTAAATTAGAATTATTATTTTTAATTATATAAATTAAATCTAAACACTAAAAACAAACTATTTTATAGAACAGTGAATTCCAGAAGCTTAATCATTATCATCTGTAAACATAATACAGTTAACTTTAACTTCCAGAAGGCTTTATTTTTAACTAGTCATATTCTTTGCAAATTGTTATTTAAACACATTATTTATTAAACAAATTATTTTATTAATAAAAAAAAAGTTATTTTTATCATTTTCTTTTAATTTTAATTTTATTTTTTAAATATTTTGTAAAATCCATATTGAATGCAAACCATCGATTATAAGTAAGTTGGGATTATAGGGTGTGAAAATAATTACACATTATTTATTTTGTGAGCTCTAATTTTAACTTATTATAATCAATATTCCTTAAATCTTTTTCTCCAATAGATACTGAGTACGGTATTTGGACGTGTTTGCTAATATAAACATAAAAACGTGATATATATTTTCTGGACATTAATTTTGAAATTTCAAATAATACATTAGTTAAATAATCTGTTGAACGATAATTTCAGATGAGGTAAAGTTATGATATATACACGATTTGAATTTTCTGAATTCAAATAATAAAAACGTAATATTGTGCTATCACATCATTTAAAATGTTATATTCTTTCAAAGGAGAGACAAATATTAAGGATAATTAATTAAGTTAAAAAAACATTAATTATGATGAAAATTAAATTGACATGATAACATTTATTAATAAAAATATTTGTATTAAATAAAAAATGTCTTAAATAAAATATTCAATGAATATGAAAATAATAAGTATCATGTGTGTCACACATACATTGTTATTAATCATTTTATGTAGAGGTGAATATAAATGTAGTGGACAATATTTTTATATACTAGTAATACAGAAGATTGTTTTGTAAGTGATGGAAAGAAAGTGAATATTTGTAAATAAAAAAAAGAGGTTAAAGTGAATGGTATAAAATAGATAAGGAACCAGGGTATATATATATTGTGCCATTACAATTTAGTCATTAGCTAAATTTATAGTAATGTGCATGTAAGAAAACGTAAAACAAAATCATCATCACATTTTTATATAACCATAAATGAAGCTGTAGGGCATCCAAGTTCAAACCCTACAAGGTCCAGTTCTAAAAGCTTTAGATAGAAAGAGAGTGGGTCAACAATTATATACTTTATTTGTTTGTGTGTTAATAAATCTCAAAAAGAGCAGCACACACATTTAATATTTAAATTTTCTGTTAAAAAGCAAAGTTATAACGCATACGTATAGGCAGTGTATGTGTAAACTATTTAATTGTTTTATATTTCAAATATTCAACATTTTAACTTTCTTTAAAACTAACCTATGCTTGATCCATCCTAATATCTTATTCTATACTTCTATTTTGCTTTTCTATAATTGTAATTGGGATTTAAAAGTTACAGATTCAATTAAATAATAGGGTTATAATTACTAAGCTAGCAATTATATTATTTAATGTTAGTTTATGAATGATTTGAAATAATAAAGTATGTGTGTACATTACATACAGAAATTTACATTTATTAAATATTGAAAGAAAAGGAAGTATTAAATCTGTCAAATTATTTTTTTGTACAATTTTATGTTAAAAGAGGAAATCTGTTGAATCAGATATCTATTTTTGTAGCAATTTTGTTTTTGTAAATAATTGTTTGTCACTTTGGGAGCTTAAGATGGGTGGGAACTCTAATTTTGAAATTGTCTTATCTTAAGATCTAAAGAAGGAAGCTCAAAAATTTGAAATGTTACCTAGGTGTAAAAAAAAAAAGAAAAAAGGATTTAAGTCTATTTTTTTTTTTTTGTAAAACAAAAGTGTCTGGAAAAAGGATTAAACTTTTTAGTTGAAAAATAATTTAGTTGAAAATAAATTGGAGATCTAATTAAAATGAATTTGTCCAAAAATAGCAAGTGACGCTATCTCTGATTGGTTAAGTTAGCTAAAAATTGGATATAAAATGCTGTCTTGAAGAATTATTATGGTGATTATGATTCAGATTATTAGACTATTAAATTGAATGTTGAAAATATAAGAAATGACTGGCTAGAAAAATTATATGTATGTCCCATCTTTTCTGGACCATCTGGGGAAGCTGCACATCATATAGAAAAGAAAAGATGTTGTGTCTAAAATAATATTCTACACCTTTCAACTGACCAAAGAAATAAGATGTTCTTAATAGAAGAAAGAAAGCATTCACCTGCATTCAATGAAAGATGAATTAATCTACCGATAAATATTAATCATCAAGTCCAATTAATTGTTCCAACAACTGATTTTAAACTCAAGAAAATTTATAAATGTGAAAACAACTGCTGTATTTCATCCACTAAAAGAATCATGCTTGACAGGAAGAGAAGAAAAATTAATATAATGATTTCCAAATTGTCCACTAAAGCAAATAACCTCAATAGAGTCATCATCATCAAATAGTTATACACCTCAAGAAAGAGATTGTTCCCACGTAAAATGGAAATGGTAGCTGCAGAAATATAGACATTATACAAGACAAGTTTGAACCCTTGGAAATTCACCACAAACAAAAGATCGGTAATATGACTTTTTATATCTATTTTCTTTATGATATCAGAGTCTTAATAAACATTTTAGCAATAAAGTGGTATATTTTATTTAAAGAACTTTTAAAGACTATTTAGATCAATTAAAAACAAGAATGTCTTACTAACAATAACTTTGAGCTTCATAAATGATCTTGAATGTATGAAAATTATTTGTTTATTAATTTTACAGTTATGAAATATTAATGTGTAAAACAATTTTTTTTTATGGAATTATGATTTTAGTTTTAACTAATATATTATTATTTTGGTTCTAAATAATATTTTGTTATTATGGGATAAAACACGCACATACATAATAATATTTTTATATGTGTATAATTGCGAGTGAATGTGAAGTAACAAGTAGTATTAGAATATTAGATTATTTTGTTTCAAGTTAAGTATAGTATTTCAGAGGTAGAAGAGAGAGGGAGAAAATAATTTAAAACTTGTTTCTAAAACATGCTTTTTCAATTCTATTAACATTTTTTTTAACATTCTATTTACATATTAGATTTATAAAGTATGTGTGCTAATGAGCAGATAATATTTTTATATGAAATACTTTTCTCATGGAGTGAAAATCATGGTTAATGTGACATCCAACTTAATATAAAATACATTTGAAGGGAAAGGGGGAAGAACTTGAAATTAATCTGAGGATTGTTATATAATCAATTATTATCATTATTATTATTCATGTCAATTTTCATGTTTATCTAGAAATTTTTATGTATATGTTAGAAATGCAGTAATAAATATTAGTTTGTTTTATTAAACGAGGTGTATATATTTCATTAAGTGTATTCTTTGTTAAGTGTGATCATTCATCATCATCAGTGGTTAAATATTAGTTATTTAAGATATAAGTAAATATGCTAAAATTAAGCAATAATTATGGATTTCTTTATAAAAAATTAGTTTTATGTTTAGGCTTAGTCCTAGAGCTGTAGTTGAAACCCTTGTAATTATTGTTATTATTATCATCATCATCATCATCATCAACGTTTTAATTAATGAGCTGTTTAAATGTTTAAAGGCTATAAATAAATATTGATTCCATAATATTTAAAGGCTATAAATAAATATTGATTCCATAATATTTAGTGATTTCTTAGTATTATTATAACCACATCCCATCATCTATTTCATGCAAGGATGAGTGAATTGCCATCCTAAATTAGTTATATATAATCTGAGCTAGTAAACTTATAAAAATGTTGAAACACATTTGTGATGCTAAGATCTAAGAAATGATTTATGTCTAATATACTCCACTTCAGTTTAAAGATGTTAGTGCATATAGTGATATGGCTCAAAAAGCAAAATCTCCCATTTTTATTAGAAATAAAGTACCAAAAAGGGGATTCAAACCTGGTACATGTGAAAGGTTATTAGATATAACCGTGTCTAGATTCAGATAATCTAGTGGCGCCCTGCTAGACCATATTCACTTAGTATTTGTTTAAACATGCACTTAACATCAAACCAAGAAATGAAGGTGGATAAAACCTACTATCTGTATACCTGAGTTATATTTTATTGAATTACTAGTGTACTCACCTCATGTGATTTCATATACCTGAGTTATAATACTTGTTATTAATAATTTGCTTATAATTATTGATAGTGGGATATCTTGAGAAATCCAACGTTATTTTAAATATTATGTTCTTATATATATTGTAGACAACTCAGATATGGTAATAGTTATTTGAACCATCCTTAATTTTGTTACAATATACATATATATATATATAATTATAATTGAAATAATATTTTTAAACGGTTTATAAACAATTCAAACAATCTTTAAATCCGCAAATACTTCCGATTTAAAATTGTTTAATTATTTATAAACCGTTTAAATATTATTTCAATTATAATTACAATATTATTTTTAATTAACGGATATTTTTATTTATTTTATATATATATATATATATATATATATATATATATATATATATATATATATATATATATATATATATATACATATATTGTCAAGGTTGTATAATTAGTCAACAAGAGACAAAGACAAACCAGGGGCTCTCATCTAGCTGGCGTTGGTGATGCCCACGTTTCTACTTACAATCGCTACCTAAGCTTCCCAACTTCAGTCACCAAATTTACAGCCTTGATGTCACATAGCCTTCCTTCTTCATACATGCTGTAACTCAGGGACCAAGAATAGACTCTCTTTCTTGGGTTCTCCATACTTCCTTTTTCTCATATGGATAGATTTTCATTGCCATTGTCAGGATTTGAGTACCAATGACCTGCTGTGGTTTCTATTATATTTATTTACAAACACATAGATGTGGGACTTATATTCTATATGTTGAAATACTTAAACTATAATTAACAGCTAATAAGTAATAATTAAAGATAAATAATAATTGTTCACTATTGCAATTCACAATAAAGACAGACGTTTAATGAATACAATATTTATACACCTGGGTCTCAATTTATGCAGTAGATAAGTTCCTCAGAAAATGTGCACAAAAGAAATCACACAAAAATAGACTTAACTTACCTTGAAAAATGGGAGATATGTACTGTAATTTTCAAAAATTGCATATAAGCAAAGAAACAATGTAAAATTACTTTAAAATTTGCATAAAAACAAATAAAGAAATAAAATTTGACTAATAAAAAATTTCAAATTTGGAAAAAAAATTGATACAAGAGAAACTTTTTTTTCACTTTTTTTATTAACTACAGTATTTAAGTTTATTCAATACAATTTATTTTTATGTGTAATTTACAGTATTTTTTCATACATGTACAGTATTTTAATCATTATCCCTATTTGATGATATGCATATTCATTTGTGAAATGGTAAGACATCTCATTCATCACATGATGAAATGCAATTGGTGCCAACTTTATTTTTTTTAATTGCTTTTAAAGTGGACTCACCCAAACTAAAATGTTTTCCCATCACTGTTGACCCTTCCCATTTGGCTAAGTGATCAAAAATTGAAATTTTTGTTTCCAAAGAAATTTATTTTCTTGGGTGTTTTTTCTCTCCATTAGGGTAAACTAAGAGTTTAAAATAAAAATAAGAACTTAGACTTATGATAATAAAAAGACATCTACTCACCACTGATGGGCAAAATTTACTTAAAACTAACAATTAAAAATTAAATTCTTATTTTTTACTTTAATATTTTAATTTTCAATTCCATTTAAAAATCAAATTTTATTGTTTCACATCACATTAATTTCAGATCACATTATGTTATTTTTAAATTGTTAATTACAATTAAAAATCAGATTTTAATTTTTAATTGTCAAGTTTAATTGTGCCCACCACTGTTACTCAACTTTTAAAAATAAACTTGTGGACAAGAATAGAATGTGATTTAAATGCAAAAACAACAACATGCATAGTATAGGCATCTATAATGTTTGAATAGATTTACATTATAATCTTGTAAAATTTAATATGTGTATTAAAATGGGGAAATCCTGATTTTAAGTGAATTATAAATTTCTTTATTCCATAAAATCTATTACAGTACTATTATAAAGTGCTGAAAATATTGAAATTATTAGATGAAAGTCGAACTACAATAATGTGCTATTACTTTAATATGATGTGTGAGTGAGCAAAATTAATATAGCTCATTATCAGAGCTAAACCTCTTAGCTAATAATTTTATTGCATAAAAGAAAAACACATACAAAGATATTAAGATGAATCATGAATCACATAACTTCAAAATCACATGAAAAAAGTCTGCATGAAATGAGATTCAAGTATATTGTACGTATTGCAAGAGATAATGTATTATATCATTAGATGAAATAGGATTAAAAAGTTGATTCCACAAGAAAAACTCATAGATGGCAAAATTAATTATCACCATGAAAGCAAACATACTAGTTGTTAATAGTGAATTTGATATTAGAGGAATTGAATAATTATATAATCTAAATGTTAGATTGAAAAAAAGTATGTTCTTTTAATTTGTTTATTTTTAATGTAAATAATTTTGCACATACATTTTAATTATTTCATATGTATTTTAGAGTTTAACTATGTTATTTAATATTTGATATTTGTTATCTATTGTTACTATTGTGAAAATAAACAGTTATTTTAATATACATCTTAGATAGGTGGCTCTATTTGTACTTAAGAATTATTTTTATCACAAAGTCATATTAAAACACATAAATTATATAAAATTATTGCAATAAAAATATATAATTATTGGATAATTTATGTATAAGGAAAACTTGATAAATTAATGATTCATTACTTGAAAATATATAATTATTTAAAAAGTGCTATTTAAGAATATTATCTAAATGGAGCATTCATTGAAAGTCATAATATTTTAAAAAAGTTACATTATTATTATTATTATTATTATTATTATTATTATTATTATTATTATTATTATTATTATTATTATTATTATTTAAAAGTAAAATTTATATATATAGATTGAAATAATAAATTTAACGGTTTACAAACTATTACAAACAATCCTTAAATCCACAGAAGTACTTTCAATTAATTTTTTAAACCTGCCTCAACTGCCATTAAATTCAAAAACAAAAGTGGAAGCAAACGTCGTCCTCAATTCAAATTCCACGAATCTCGTATTTAATGTTAGAAGCTTGTTGATTTATTAAATGCATTTTATTCCTGTTTATAAAAATTGCCTCTTTAATTTTTCTTTTACTATGGTTTCTCTCTTCATGAAGAATTTTCACATTTTACACACACACACACACACACACATATATATATATATATATATTGTATCTTTACACACATATATATATATATATATATTGTATCTTTACCAAATTAAAATTAGCATAGACTCACTTAGACTTCATTCCATTACCAACAATCTCATTCGCAATCAAGTTATTGAACAATACTTATTAATCAAGACAATATTTTACCTAGTTCTTAATACATCATTCACCAAAATACTACATCTAAAAAAATTAATTTCTGAAATAATTTATCTTGTTGAAGTAATAAACTAAGAAAGTCAAAAGAAATAAATTCAGTACTAATGTTTAAATTGGATTCCCAGCTTATTTATTTATTATAACAATTTAAACTACGACTAGCTCATTATTTATAATAAAAATGATAGGATTAAAAATATTAACAAAAATTATAAGACACTACATGTGATATTTAGCAAGGTACATTGTTGTTTTAACATTAAGAATATGTCCCAAAAGAAACACTCTCAATGGAATCAGAATATTACTTCTCCGTTATTTATAAAACTATATGTAATATTTCCACGACTCACATAAAATAAAGTGTAATTAAATAATTATAAAATGTATCATAAAGCAGTAAAATAATTACTACTCCTTTACCAAAGTGATAAACTATAAAATATTGAGATATTTGCCAAGGAGTTGCTTGATGTTGGTTATAAAAGGGAACAAATAAGCAATACTTTATGTCAATTTTAAAAAAAAGTTATAGTGATTTAAAGGAAATGAAGATTAATAGTAAACAATGGATATCTATTCCATTTATTTCAAATTCATAAGTGAAATTTTTTAAGAATATATATATAAGAATTTATTTATTTCTTCCTTCTACATTCCAAACTATATTAATAAATTAGTCAATTATTCCAAATTGTATTATTATATTTTATCATTTTTAATGTAATATTTTTCCATAAAATGTTTAAGATATTTCAGTTTTCAGACAATAATTATAAAAAATTGCTACACATTGTCTTGTTTTAAAAGTCATGTGATCAGAAAATATTCATACTTTTGTGCTTACAATGTTTCTAAATAAAGATTCAAAATTACTTTCAAAACTGTTTTAAAAATTGAAAACTATTGTGCATAATAAAAGATGTAAGGAAAATTATTTTTGAGTAGTTTTAAAAGAAGTGTAGTTAATAAAGTTAAATTTTAAAAATAGATACATTGAAATTAAATATTGGATAATTACTAAAGTATTATTTTTTAAAATGTTATTTTAATGTGTTTAGTTTGTTTAAGTAAAAGTATAAAATTAATTTAGATTTAAATAATGTAATAATATGAGTCATAAGTTTTATTTCTAAATTTTTAATTACATAAGCTTGACTAATATGTAAATTAGATCACAAGTTAAAGACTTAATAGACAATCAAATTGCTAGTTTAATTTAATATAAAAATAGATGCTCTCATTTTTCTAGGATGCTTTTTATAACTTTATAACTTAATAAATCTCTTAATAACTTGTTTATTTATTGTCAATTTTATTATTACATATTAACAGTGAAGTATTGCTTAGTTTATTACTTGAAATTATTGTTTTAAAAGAAAGAAAGTAGTCACGCATTGCTAAATTAATAAATTGTCTATCAACTGTTTTATTGAAGCTTAAGCCAACTTCACGAAAACTATGGATTTAATACCAAATATAAGAATGTATTTAAAAAAAATTAAGGATGAAAGTACAGTTAATAAAAGAAGGCATAATTTTAAATATATTGAGAAAAAAAGTTATATCATTATTTATTTTTAATATTTTGGACATTGGCAAGAAAAGTAAACAGAAATATTCTTCGAAATTTTGACATTTTTATGCTTCATATTTTAAGAATAGATAACCATATTAGAAGAGCAAAAAGTTATATGGAAAAAATGTAAATTTTAATATTAAAAAAAAGTATATTTTAAAAAAGCTTGCAGTGAATATTTTTAAAGAAAATATTGTCTTTAAAAAGTTTATTATAAACTTTTTTTGAAAATGGTTATAAAGATAAAAAACCTGATAGTATTACAGATATATATTTTTTATATGACAAGTCATTATTAAGAAAGACCGTAAATCATTTAATGTTGTAAAAACTGATCTTTTAAAATTATTCATTATAAAACTAAATAAATTGGGTAATTAAAAATATTATCCTGACTAAGAAATAACTTTATAAATGACCTGATCTGAATTAATATAAAATGATATTTGAATGCAACATAAAAAAGATACATATTTTATGTTCCAACACATATAGATTTATATAGCCGACACTGATGCAATTGAACCAGGTATAATTCAAGTGAATAGGAAAACTCCAGAAATTATTTTAAAACTTTCCTATGTGATATCACATTTAATAATTATTTTTCCTTGAAAGTCACAGATAATGGACTGTGATTCATAGACTTTTATAACAGGATTGATAGCTATTATTTAAAAATATTTCACATTTAAAAGTCGATGTCATTTTCACTTTTTTGTTATTATTATTTATGAGCAACCATGGGGAGGAGAGAAATTTTTTTGTTCTAAAGCTTTGGACAATGGTCATCTTAGCAACAAACATTGGGAGAAAAATTTCTATGAAGAACTTCTAATAAATAAATATTAGGAGGAAGAAAAAAAAAACTTTTAATTTGAACTTTATGGAGAAGAAAGAATTGGATTTAGTATCTATAGTTTTATTTATCATTTCACATACTAATTATAGTATTACATTTTTATTAGTGTTAGGTAGGAAGAATTACATTTAAATATTTATTTAATCTAATATAATTAATATTATAAATATAGATTTACTTCTCAATATTATGTAACAAAAACACTTATTTATAATTGTTAATAGAAAAGAAGATATAAATTAATATTAAAGTTTATCGGCTTAACATTTTTCGAGGATCCATGCCTCATATTCATAGCCTTCATAAAAATGAAGCGTGAATATGAGGCATGGATCCTCGAAAACGTTAAGCCGGATCGTTAAGCCGATAAACTTTAATATTTATTTATATCGTCTTATCTATTAACAATTATAAATAAGTGTTTTTTGTTACATAATTAATATTGTAAGGGGTATTTTATTTTATTTTTTGTAAAGTTTTTTCATAAACATTTTAAAAGTATGATAATAATTCTGAATGGATGTTATTATTATTTAATATGCTTTTATATGAAATATTTGACCAGAAAACGTCTAAGAGTGTCTTGCGTTGTTAGCCGAGAGGTATCGCAGTCGCCATGCAAGCAAGTAGTTGGTTGCAGACGGTTGTGGGTTCGCGTCCCGGCCGATGCTATGACATATGAAAAAAAAAAACGTCTAAGAGTGACCACAAGATTAGTGTCATTAGTTAAATTTGTAAAATATATTAATTTTATATAATGTATATTTTATTGTTTTCCAGAATTGCTTGGAATATTTTTATGGTATTACCTTATCATAAGAATGTATGAACGTGTGTGCTTGCATTAATTACACATAATACTTTATTGTTATTCTAAAGATATGAGCTAGGATTTTTTTTTTAAAAAAAAAGATATGCATACTTTTCTTTTATATTACTAATGTAATATAACTTACTGATACATATAATTTTATATGATTTTTTAATGGATGAACCTTTTTTTAAAAAGAGTTTAAATATTGATTTTAATATCTTAAAACAAAATCATTTGTATTTTTATTGCTGAGTTTTAAAAATGAATAAACCATCTCTTGTAGTTTTAGATTTGCTAAAGTCATACGTGAATCTTGTTTATTATTTTAGAGTAAGGCAAGATATTTTTGCGATGTATATTGTTAAATTTATTGTGAAGTTTTAAGTGATAGTGACCTTGGGATTATGAAAAGAAACCATGGGATGCCTATATATAGGATCTACGGAGAATAGGAAAGCAACATATTATTATCTTAGTAGTTCATGCAAGTACAGATAACAAAGGCTCTGGGACTTGTATGTATTTTCCATAAGCAGTGTCTTTCTTGGTATTATGTATTTTAATGTTCGAATGAGCTGAATAAATAGCCTGGACATTTAGACAGAGAAGTCATACCTTTTCATTTATACTGTATCCATGTAGATTATCCCATATATTTTATACTATTGAGTCTATGCTCTAGTTAGTTCTTCATGTCTACGCATCGTATCGCTATTTTAATTTTACCAGTTATTGCATCGTATAGCGTTGTATTTATGAAAGAAAGTAATGCATAATTTTGAATTGTAGTATCGTTATTTTGAAAGAAGATGAGATTGGTTTTCTTGTTTTTTTGGTATAGGTTAAAGTCAAATACAAATGAGATTGAATATAAATGTTAACAGTGAATAATAAAGAATCATAGACATTTTTCATGTTTTATTAAACTATTTTTAAAAAAGGCATAAAAAAGATGATAATTATTCACGAGATTTTTGAATAAATTTGATATTTAATTTTTACGTGTTAATGCATAGTTTTTAAAAAAATAGAAACATTCAAAGTGAACAACCCAGAATAGAATGAATGCTTATATTTTTGTTAATATTATTTTATGTTTTAAACATCTATGAAACACACATATAAGGATTTTATATAGAGTAGTACTGCGCTAATTTGACTGATTAACTCTAGAAATAATAACTAGAGGGGGTGGCGAACGTAGAAGCGTTGAGGACTCGAGTGAAGTAAAAAAAGAACGTTTTTGTTTTCTTTCTCCCGATTAACATACTTCCCAACGAGTGGACATGTTAAGGCTGTAAGCCTAAAAGTAAAACAAACAATGGAGTTAACAACCTGTACAAAAGAATTGTAATGTAAGAATTGCTTATAAATAATGAAATAACTTAGTTATAAACCTCTACGAATCTAACATTATTTATAGAGTTTCAGCTGAGTTTTAACTCCCTAAAAACAGTGCAAGTACCAAGAAAAATATATAAAAGAACATCAGTAATATTATTTGACTAAAGTCAATTTATTTATTGAGAGAACAAAGATAAATGTTTGAAATAACACTAACGCTATCATACTAGAAGTTTGATTAATTTATTATAAAAATCTAGAAACATATTTTAAAAATGAATGTTACTTCAGTGTTTCATATTTTTTTATATTTTCGTGTACAGTTATGAAACGCATATATTTTAACTATGTCAATTAATGGATATTATATTAAGCTATAAGTGTATTCTTAAATAATAATAATAATAATAATAATAATAATAATAATAATAATAATAATAATAATAATAATAATAATAATAATAATAATAATAATAATAATAATAATAATAATAATAATAATTATTATTATTATTATTATTATTATTTTAAAACAGTGTGCAAAATTTAATAAATCGGAGTAAAGGCTTATTGACTTGTTGATTTATTTTTTAGTTTCAATGTAGAAATATTTAATTTTAATATTATTTTCATTAGTTTAGTATTTGTTAGGTTTTTGTCCAATACAAATGCAAAAATTGTATATAGTTTGTTAAAAGCATAGAATAAAAAAAAAAGTTAAATTTGTTTTTATAAAATTTTGTGTTATGTGATTTATTCACCATTACAAATACATGATTAACAGATACCAAAACAAACAATATTTGCACAGTACAGATATAATTATTTACTTAAGAAATCATAATGCTTCAGAATATAATATATTTGATTTTTTTTTTTTTGCACTAATATTATTATTATGGTAATAATTGATTACACAATTCATTGCATATAATTTTAATATTGTTTGTTGCAACATATTATCAGATTATTACATATATTCTATTTAAGAAGCCATATGGGAAATATAAGATTATATGACATTATTATATTTGTTATAATTACTATTAGTTACCATAATATTAAACAGTGGATATGATTAATAATTATTTAATGAAGAATAAGATTATTATTTGTTGTTGTTATTATTATTAGTTAAGTGTAGTTGATGATGATACAAAATCCCTTAGCAGACTTGATTACAGAAGATTATAAATTGATTCCAGCTATCTTAAAGAACCTGAGATAATTATATTTATATTGTTTTAATAAAGAGATTATAATTTAATTAGTAACATTATATAAAATTAATTGTTATTATTTTAAAGTTGTAAGAATGCTATGAATTTATTATTATTTGAAATAATAGGGGGGGTAGTACATTTATGCCATTGAGGTGGGATCCTGTAGGATATTGGCTCAATGTAATTCTTTACTACTTGTACTTTACTTCACTGTCTCATAATTTATTAATATTTTATTTATTGAATTTCTTATACCCTTTATTCTTTATTAATCAGTTAGAGCTAGTTAAGTAATGGATATTATCATAGAAAATTTTTATTCTTGATTATATTAAGATTATAAATATTTTAGCCAAGCATAATCATTTTATCTGAGCTAGTCATATTTTCTTATCATTATATTTCCGGTTAGTGAGGGTACTATATATATATATATATATATATATATATATATATATATATATATATATATATATATATATATATATATATATATATGTAATGAGTTTACCAATGGGTCTTAACAATCTTTTCAGAATATCTCAAACCCCAGACCAGTTTCTCACTTCTCAGTGAGGTGCTAGTATATTCAAGTATTAGGTTTAAAATATCTGGTCAATCCCAGCACTTTATCTAGTTGCTAACTATTAAGTAGAAAATCTGAAATTTTCAGACATCCATTTCTTTAAATCCAGCTATCTAACTTAAATAGCCATATGAGATTGAACCAAGTTTAGATACACCATATATTAATAGCTTTAGCAATATAAAACCACTAAAGCACTATATCAAAATATAATTGTAAAAAAATCAAGTCATATTTCCCTTAACCAAATTTAACAGGGTTGTATTACACATGTTATACATTGAGCTTGTCAATAGCTCTTAACAAGCTTTTCAGAATATCCCCAATCCCAAATCCATATCTGCTTCTGACTCCTCAGTAAGGTGCTATGGCATTCCAGCATTAGATTAAAAAAACTTGGTTTAATCCTATATGGTTATTTAAGTTAGATTGCTGGATTTGAACATATATGGATGTCAGAAAATTTCAGATTTTGTACTTAATAGTTAACTATACTATTAGATGAAGTGTTGGGCTTGATCTGGAATTTTAAACCCAATACTTGAATATTGTAGCACATCACTGAGGAAGCCAGAAAAAGAAATTGGTCTGGGGTTGGGGATATTCTGAAAAAACTTGTAAGAGTTATTGACAAGATCTTTAGATAACATTTATAATAGAAAATTGTTAAATTAGGTCATGTAACATATGATTTGATTTCTTTTCATATAAATTATAGTTATTTTATTAAAAAGTGTTTTTGACTATACATCTTGTAGTCATTATCAACTATATAACATTGAATAACTAAAGGATGTAAATAAACCATCACCATCTGTTATATTTAATCATAATAAATCTTATCAATATGGATTTAAATTTGATTATAAAAATATAAAAATTATGCAAATTGAACGTGTCACAATAAATATTAAATAAAAGAAGCTATGTTGATTTCAAGAAACAAATATTAATGAATCGGCAGTCGTCAAATATTAAAATAGCAGAAATGTGGGAGAACTAAACTAAATTGAACTAAAGTATTGTGAAAGGATGTCTTGTTTTGATTATTCAATGTTATATAGGTGATAACGACTATTAAGATGTATAGTGAAAAATACTTCTGATAAAATAACTATAATTTATGTGAATTTTAACATGGATGTGACAAGAATCTAGGACTCAGGGTGGCCTTTGAGCATTCCATTATCAGATTTTCAGTTGGATGGACGGTTGTGGAGAGAATTGAAGCATATCCATTGAAGTTTAATGATTGGCTATCTTAATATATATCTGAGCAATTATTGCTTATATGTGTGGAGATGATAATCTGGACCAACTGTTGATTGCTGGTTTAGCATTAAACACATAATGGTGATTATTTATCTTTTCTCTATATATGTGTTTAAGTGTGTCAGTATTATGGTATAGAGTGGAGGATGGTGGGTCATAAGAATATATGTGCTCAGATGCTCTATATATTACATGTATTTTAATATATATATATATACATATTGTGTGGGTTCATCTGTGTTAAAAAATTAATTATTGACATACCAACATATCGACTTGATCACACAAGTCATCTACTGTGTGATAAAAGGTAAAAAGTTGGTTGTAGAGTGCTACAATCACTGATTTAAAAAAAAAAAAAACATTAAAGTTCCACCAATAGCACAAATGTTAAATTAAGATTTTCTAAAAAAAATCATTCCAAATGGAAGAAAGTTTGCATGTATCATCTCACTTATTGATACAATCTGGCCTTTTAAATATCTCAATAGCTTCTCTAATTTTGCACTGGTAGAGATTATTACATCTGGATATGATCCTGGTACTAGAAAATCAATTTTATGACATGAATCTATAGTATGAAGTGAGAGTGCTGCTGATGAGTGTTGTTTAACTGCATTAGCATGCTCATCCCTCCTAATACTGATACCTATGTAAAAAGCTTTACAATTTTTACATGAGATTTGATAGACACCATGAGATTCAAGAGAAATTGAATCCTTAGGCTTGGTTATCACATTGCTGAACTTTTCATGAGTAAAAAATGCCGTATTTATATTATAGCATTTTAATATATGTCCAATACTGTCCGTAGTTCTTTTTACATATGGAACACAAATCCTAATAGGATGACTTATCTTCTTTTTGTTTCCTTTTTTGTCCATTTTGCACTTGAAATAAGGCTTTTTTAATAAATTTATATTGATAACTATTTCCTAATAACACATTATTAATAAGATTTATTACTTTTTTCAGTGTGACTTATCTAAAAGGGTAATTGCTCTATTTAACAAAGTTTTGGCTACAGAAACTATCTGAGTTGGGTAATCATGAGAATGTAAATGTAAATATCTGTCCATGTGTGTATTCCTTCTGTAAATTGAAAAAGATAAACTATTTGGTGTTCTGTTGACTAGAACTTCAAGAAAAGAGAGTTTTTCATCAGATTCCGTCTCAATTGTAAATTTAATATGAGGATGCATATTATTTAAATGTAAGAAAAATCATCTAATTTATTTTTTCCATGTTGCCAAATGACAAAAGTTTTATTTATGTATCTGAACCAAATGAGAGGTTTTAATGATGATGATTCTAAAGCACGAGTTTCTATATTTTCTATGAATAAATCAGCTATTACTCCTGAGATAGGTGACCCCATATGAGTACAAAAACCTTGTCTGTAATACTGTCCATTAAATAAAAAATATGTGTTCAAGAGACAATGTTTAATCAAGCAATAATATGGTTTGCTAAATTGCAGTGTTATGAAATTACATTTAAAGCTTCATCAATTGGAATATTTGTAAACAAAGACACAACATCAAAACTGACCCAAATGTCATTAGCATTAATTTAAAAATTTCTTAAAACAGAAATAAAATGAAAAAAGTTTTTAATATATGATTTAATAGATGGGATTGTAGTTTTAATAAAATCCGATAAATATCCAACTAAAATATGAGTTGGGGATCCTACAGCACTTATTATTGAATGAAGGGGGGTATCTGTTTTGTGAATTTTTGAAGTCCATAAAATTTTGGACAGACACATGACTTTTCGAGGGATTTTTTCATCCCTGTTTCAATAGTCGATTTATTAGTAATGGCATTTGTTGTTTTTTTCCAAATATGCAATATGATCTTTTTTTGACCGTTTATACATTTTATTATAAATACAGTGTTTTTTACTCATCAAAAGATCAGCAATACAATAACCAAGCCTAAGGATTCAATCCCTTTTGAATCTCATGGTGTTTATCAAACTTCATGTGAAAATTGTAAAGCTTCTTATATAGCTATGAGTAATATTAGGAGAGATGAACATGCTTATCCACTTAAACAACACTCATCAACATAAGTACTCTCACTCTATGCTATAGATTCTGGTCATAAAATTGATTTTTCTAGTACCAGGATCATATTCTGATGTGATAATCTCTACCACTGCAAAATTAGAGAACCCATTGAGATAAAAGGCGAGATTGTATCAATAAGCAAGATGATCCATGCAAACTTCCTTCTATTTGGAAAGATTTTAAATTAAAAACATTCTTAATTTAACATTTTTGCTATTGGTGGAACATTAACGTTTTGTTTTTTAAAATCAGTGATTGTAGCGCCTTTACATCTGTCTTTCTACCTTTTATCATCCAGCAGATGACTTGGGTGATCAAGTCTAAATATCGATATATCAAAATTTAAATTTTTTAACATGGATGAACATGCAAAATATGTCTTTTATATAAGCAACCCATGAAAATCGTATCAATATATATATATATATATCTTTTTTTTCAACTTTTAGTTTTTTATAATATGGATTATTTCAGGAATATTTCTAAGAATATAAACTTTAGTAATGTTAATTCAAACTTTTTTTACAACTACGATTATTTCAACTTTATAGATCTTTCAGTGACATTTTTAATCCATATTTTTTCTTTGTCTGGAAATTTATTATTAATAATTTCAATTATAAGTTTTCCAAAACTCCGATCTATACCTAATATCTTTCTTGTCAATTTGTCATTTAGTGATTTACTTTATGGTGGAATATCATCTCCTCATTATTTTTACAATACTATATTTAATTGGGATTTAAATTCTGGTTGTGATTTTTCTATGTTTTGCATACTTTTAGGAGCTTGTGTATCAGTTATGACCTCGACACAAATAGCTATTAATCGTTATATACTCATATGCAAATCTACAGTATTGTATAAAAAAGTATACACATTTAAAAATGTGTATATAATGATAGGGATAATGTGGGGATTTCTTTTTTCTTTTATAACATTCATAAAGTTTTCTGGATTTTTTACATTTTATTTTTCTAATGATTTAAGGGAATGTTACTTTGTACTTGATTCTAATGGATTAATGCTTCTTCTGGGATTATTTGTTTTAGGATATCCATTTACTTTTCCAACTATAATCTTCTGCTATGTTAAAATTTTCAAGGTTATACAAAATTCCCAAAGGAATTTATTACTTATGTCTGATTCTGAGTCAATAGAGAGACGTTGTGCTGAAAACAACCGAGTAACAAAAATAATGTTTTGTATTTTTATTATGTTTGTTTTTTCATTTATTCCAATAGGAACTTCAGTATTTCTATCGTTTTTTGTTAATATTCCTCAAATATATACAAGAATCTCCACAATCATCGCTGTAGGACATTCTTCTGGAAATCCAATTATTTGTGGACTGATGAATAAAACTTTTCGGCAATCTTATATTAAAGTATTGACTTGCAAATGCTTTAAAAAATAAATTGTAAATAACATATTTTTGCTAACTTTTTGATTGAAAACTAAAATGTCGAGGATAAATGCACATATATTGATGATTTTCGTGAAATGAATAGAGAATATTTTTTCACCTTTATTTTTAAACTAAAAAGAACAACAAAAATAAATGAAACTTATTAAATATACCCTAAGTTGTTATATACAAATTATTAATTAAAAAGTAGAGGCATATTTTTATATGATAAAATAATGCTAGAAAATTACATGATGATGATGTCGACCAACTGATGAATGCTGATTCAGCATGAAATTCATATATTGGGTATTTTTCGTTTTTGCATTCGGTGAAAAAAATCTTTCTTACAGTCACTTATTTATTTGCTTCTAGATCTAGCTGTAGTGAGACAATTATCTTGACTTAAACGAATTCTAACAATTGTACTTTCTTTTTTTTCCAGGCGGGAAATTTATATATATAGTACATGTATCTTATTATATGCCCTACCCATACGAAGTTTTTCCATTTCTGAGTCATTTTCCTTTTTTGAAGAAGTTTCCCCTGGTGGTTAAGGATAAAAAAAGACCCGACCACAAAACACAAACACACACACACACACATATATATATATATAAGTAAATTGGGATAATCCAGACCCCCCCCCCCAGCTGTAACGTTCTTTCTGTGAGATTTCTACGTTTATGGACAACGGCTTTTTGTGTCCATTATCAAATGACAATCTTGCTATTTAGCAAGAATCGTAGGTCTACGAATAATTTTTCTAACTCAGTAATTTCAAACTTATGCTCGCCTTACAGCAGCAACTCGCACTCACGGTGTGGTAGCGCAATACGATGCAGAAGAAGCTGAGAGTGAACTATCGTTCAAACTAAACACTCTTTCTGAATTCCTATTTTTTATTCCCTCTAGCATCTAATGTAAAACTTAAAAAAAAAACCCACGCACCTTTCTATGTAACTCGTTTTACTTTAAATATTTATTGGAGGCATGCCAACACATACACTAATGAATTACTAAGTTACTACTAAAAATACACAAGAAATTATGTAATGCATATAACAAAAAAATGAATTAACGGTTTAATGGATAATCAGTTAATATTTATTACAAAGAGAAATAAAATGGCATAAATCATGTATGCGATAAAATATTGTTAGTATTTTTATTTATAGAAAATTACAATTAGAGAGTAATAAATAAAATAATTCATACACAAGTTTTGCTAATACATTGAAGGATTTGATCTCATTTAAAAAGTTTTGGCAAGGAGACAAATTTATATTTATCGGCATTCATGAATCAACAGAACCTCTTCTGGTATCCCGGGATTAACGTAAGCAAAATTTGGCATCCATCTTTTCTACTTGGCGTTCCAACTATTGAGTTCATCTTAGATTAACGTATTTCTTTCGATTGCCTTTCTGCACAATTTTCAGAAAAAGTGGACGTCATGCACTAGATTTAACAGCTGTGATTCCGAATGGCGAACATTATGTTTAGGGTGAAGAATATCCTAATGGTTTTCGTGGCATATATGGCAAAGAGAGCTGGGTCGGAATATAGACCCCAGTACGATATATAATTTACCTTATGCGATCCCTGAAACTTTCCTTTAATTTTCTTTTCAGTTTCACCAAATACACTCTGTCCAGCAATGAAAACAATAATGACAGTTTATTTCACGTCTTCTCTTTTACTTTTCTTATTAAATTATTAATTTTCTGTATTGCTCGGTGACTAATCAAGAATTAATTAATCGGATTTTTTTAATTATCTCTCACATTTTTTTTTTCCATTTGTTCCCAAAATATATTTTGACAAAAATGCCTAAACAAATAAAAACCCACTTAACAGCCTTGACTTTTTCTTATCTTATTTTTTCTCTTTGGAACTTTTTTTAGATACATAATTTTCATTTAATTCAAAATTGGACAAAGCAGTCGAAAATAATTTGATGTATAAAAGACATTCAACATTGCATTGTTTCTTTTCTTTGTTAATTCTTTAATTGAAAATTATTTAAATAAAGTCCAAATAAACAGACAAAACTCTATATACACAACGCAAATCAATCCATTAAATTAGAACGAGATAGCCATTAATTAATCCCATTTGTTTCTAGAACAATTAGAGAAACATTTGGCTAATTAATTCATGGAATCATAAAAAAAACAAAAAAAACTTTTTATCTGCTTTAAAATTCCCTCTTAATTTTTCTTATTTTTTTTAAAATTAAAACAACATTTATCTATATACACATATGCCAAATAAAAACTGTATTAAACCCACAAACACCATCATTATTTATTATCTCAGTAAATACATATGTGCTTGTCTGTGCGACTTTTTCAATAAATAATCTTGCAATAAAATACTAAAAAAATATTAAAAACCCTACTCTCTTTATCTTCTTTTGTAACAGGGTTTGAACTCAGTTCCTGTTACAATATATGTACTCATGTATTTTGGATTATGAAAAGGAAAGGAATTTGAAATTCTGTGTTCAAATCCCCTCTAATAGCATCTAGCATAAAGTGTAAATGACATACATGTATATACAATGTTATTATAATATGGATAAGTGATATATATTTTAGCCACTTCATAGATTATTATTCTTTGCCTTATAATAATAATATTTATCTGGATATCTGAAACACTTTACCCAATTAAACAACTTTTATATCAATAGACACGTATATTGTTAAACAATAGTAAAATGTTTGATGGTTTAATTACCAAAACCATATATATTTACCCCATATTTAAACTTTGTCAACATATATTCCTACGATAAAATAAAAAAAGAAAATGTAAACATTTCTTTTAATTAATAAATCAACAATGTTCAGCATTAAGTCTGAAAGATTTTTATCTACAAAAACATTAAATATAAATAATATCAAAATAGCATTCGGATTATTAGGTTTTTAAAGTTATATCTACTGTTGAGCACACTACAATTTTCTATATACCAAAACACAAAAAGGAAGTCACATTAATAACTACCTAACTGATTAACGATCTTCTTTTTCCAGTAGCATTTAAAAGACAACATTAATAAATCGAAATTTTTTGCAAACGAGAGAATATTCCAGCTTGAGGATTGATCTTTTCATAATTTATGTATATTTTTAAGAATATATCGCTTATCTAATAAATGTGTTATGATTTATATCTATATTTCTTTTTAAAATATAAAATTATTTTCATCTTGCAAAGTAAAACAAAAATTCAATTAGGAATTAAATGTTAATTAAGCAACCACTATGTTAAGTACATCCAGAGAATAATATAATGTGAGGTAGTTTATGTTCATCTATTTTTTTTATCAAATTTCAATTCATAATTGTTGTCATTTGTATCCAATTTTATTGCTACATTTATTGCAAAAAATATTACCGTAGCCTTTTTGATAATGAAATAGAAGCTAACCCTAAAATCAATAAATGTAATGATGCATAAATTTAATGAAATGACAGTATATATTGTGTAATAAAAAAAATACAAACTACTTTCACAGATTTCTTTTTTTTTTTTTTTTTAGATAAATGTAAACGTTCTAATATAATTTTTAATAAGCAATTTGAGTAAATTTAAATTATTTTCTGGCCCAACATCATCAGAGTCTATCCCTGTACCTACTATCGATCATACTTCTGTTTTGAGAATCTTAGTAACCACCAATTATAGACTTATTTTCTTTATTTCCTGGTTAATTCCCATTCACCAACTCCTTGCTACTATGTTTCAAGAATAGCAAATTATGAAAAGTGAAATACTTATCTGAATTATTATTTATTAATGAACAGACTCCCAGTGATTACAGTTATAGTCTATCTTAGATTAGTTTAGCCTAGCCAATGTCCACTTTTTCTATTTCCGAATACTTAAGATAAAATTTCAATTATAGCTCTGAGTTGATAAAGCACCTTGAACACTTTAGTAATTTAAAATTTAACTAATAGGTTCACCTGGGAAGATATTATAAAACTGCTGATAGAGAAATGATTTTATTTCCACCCACTGCATTCAATATCACATGACAACCCTACTGCATATAATGTACTTTAATTTTAGTGTTGCTAAATTTATTTGCTTACACTTAACATACTGATCACTTGAATTTGCAGTGTTTAAGGTAATTTTCTTTTTTTTTTTTCAATTTTGATAATGAAAGCTTTATAATAATCTTCAGTCAAATAAAATAATCCTTTAAGTATCTTTACCACGTGTAGTTGTAAGTAATTAAATTATAACTATTAGATATTAGTGTATTGATGTAATCTTGGATTTCTGGAACTTATAGGATCCACAAAACACTGAGACACAGTCAAAGTTTTGATTTAAAATTATAAAATTTTATTAAAAGTCATAATATTAACATACTTATATTATTAAGACAACAACAAAAAAAATAAAACATTATTAGTTTATTAATAAGATGGAATCCACAGCTGCTATGGAATTATTTTTATTCTCTAAACAGATGGCTATAATATTGTGATCTTAACTAAGGTACTAATATCTTTAATACGGTAACAACAATTATTGACTTATTATAATTTACCTTTAAACTCTAATGTTTTATTTTAATTTTAACTATAGATTACATTTCTTAACATTATGGTTAATAACACTGGTCATTAAGAACACTTTAAACTACAAAACAAACTTATAAATTATGTATCAATTAAAGCAAATTAATATGCATTGATATCTTATTTTAAATTTTAAAATAATTTTAAACATTCGCTTATCCTTATATCAATTAAAGAACTGTTCAAGTGTTAAAGAATTGGCTCTCTTAGGGGTAATACTTTTACATACACAAACATAGAGAAGATTCCAACATCCTCAGAGGAATAACATTTTATTTAGCTTCTCAGGCAGCGAAGATCTACCCTGGCGGTAATCTGGGACTTCGATGTACAATTATCATTATAAAATAATTATACTTTATTTTCCAAATTCGAAATTAGATTCTATAATTATTATTGACTCACAAGCAACTATGCATAGCTATGCCAGGAGTGATACCTCATTACAACAAATCACACTTTCAATACCCAATAACAATTACTGGTTATTTTTATAATTAAGATTCTAAATGTACTTGGTGTATGCACCCTCACACACACTTTAAATTAACCCTTAATCTTCTATACAAATTTCTTCCAAGAGATAGTCTATAGCTAAATTTTACTCTCATAACCGATCCTTCAGCCAATTTTTTTGTTGTTTACTAACTAGAAACCACATTTTCTTTATAAAACATCCATCCCCCTTTCCGATTCATCTAAATTATTAATAACTACCTGCAAAACAATTTTGACAAATAAACTATTTTAAATTTGACCATTTATGACGCTCTAAATCTGTATTACATTTACATTATAATTAAACAATTTCTTTTTCGAGTATTTATGAATGAGATTTCCTTACATATCAAATAATTCATAAAAGTTTATTCAAAGTTTTATTTTAATTTAAATTAATACCCTTTAAATAATTTTATATCAAATGTAACTTGTTTGTGAGGAAAACTCTTATCTAAATTGAGGTTTACACAACAAGCTTTGTACAAAGGAAGCTTTCGTTACAACCAAAGGTTTTTCAATATATACACATCATTTTTATTTAGTTGGAATTTCAGTATTGTTTATTGAAGTGGCTTAATATTTTATATTTTTTATGAGAAAAATCAATTTTATGACCTAAATCTATAGTATGGAGTGAGAGTGCTGATGATGATAAGTGTTGTTTAACTGCATTAGCATGCTCATCTCTCCTAACACTGATGCGATGATTACTCGTACCTATGTAAGAAGCTTTACAATTTTCACATGAAATTTGAAAAACACCATGAGATTCAATGGGGATTAAATCCTTAGACTTGGTTATTATATTGCTGATATTTTGATGAGTAGAAAATGCTGTATTTATATTATAGCATTTTAATATATATCCAGTACTATCTGTAGTTCCTTTTACATATGGAATACAAATCCTAATAGCAGATTTATCATCTTTTTGTTTCATATTTTGTCTATTTTGGGTTTGAAATAAGGCTTTTTAAATAAATTTATAATTATACCTATTTGCTAATAAAACACTATTAATATTTTAATAAATTTATTAAAAAAACCTTATTTTAAGCCCAAAATAGACAAAATAGACAACAAAAAGATGATTTGTGTTCCATATGTAAAAAAAACTAGAGACAGTATTGGATGTATATTAAAATGACATAATATAAATACAGCGTTTTCTAGTCATCAAAAAATCAGCAATATAATAACCAAGACTAAGGATTCAATCCCTCTTGAATCTCATGGTGTATATCAAATTTCATGTGAAAATTGTAAAGCTTCTTACATAAGTATGAGTAATCATCACATAAGTGTTAGGAGAGATGAGCATGATAATGCAGATAAACAACACTCATCATCATCAGCACTCTCACCCCATACTATAGATTCTGGTCATAAAATTGATTTTTCTAGTACCAGGTAACATATCCAGATGTGATAATCTCTACCAGTGCAAAATTAGAGAAACCATTGAGATACTTAAAAGGTCAGATTGTATCAATAAGCAAGATGATACATGAAAACTTCCTCCTATTTGGAAATAATTTTTTAAAAAACATTTTTGCTATTGGTAGAACTTTAATGTTTTTTGATATCAGTGATAATAGCACCTCTACAACTGTCTTTCTACCTTTAATCACCCAGTAGATGACATGTGTAATCAAGGTGAAATGTTGGCATATCTCCACAGTTGCTACATGATGATTATTGTCTTAAGTTTTCCTTGCACAGAGTTCTCCTCCATTCTCATAGTGCAAATAACAATAAAAAAGAATAGTAAACTTTTTGAATCACAGAAAATCTGAAAAATTCTTGTTTATCCTGTTCTTAAAAGTCCTTAAAACAATCTTTTATCTGTTGGTTTTACAGGATCACATTTATTAATGTGATATCACTTTTAAAATTATTTTCTTGGTAAGTTCCATCATTTTCATTCACATGAATTGTATTGGTGTAAAAGAGCATTATATTTTAAAATAAGTTTGTATGCTAGTATAAATAAGCATTTTTCATTCTTTTGAAAAATATTATTTCATAATACAGATATGTGGTAAGAGATGAACTCATTTTTGAATATTCCAAAGGTTATTTACTTAATCATGATAATATTTATTCTATTATCAATTATCTTCTTTTTACTGTATAATTAAAATAACAAGCTTTTTTATATATCATTCATGTATTTTGAAAATAATTTGATAAAGCAATTTATATTCAAAATGATATTTGTCTTTTAATTTTTATCATATTTTAAAGGGTTATAATTACTTTTAAGTAAATATTTCTTTTAAAACTACTGTAATTTTTGTAAAAATATACTGTCAATGGTATAAATAAAAGAATGGGCTATACTTTTTATACTTTTATAGATATTGTAACATCACCTTTTTTATTTTTTGGTTATGTTAAGTCTACTGATGACAAAATAAGAGTAATTGATGCTTAATTTACCAAAATCTGGAGCTTGGTACAAAAGAGTAACAAAGAAAGATGGTATCTAAACTTAGGTTATTACATTATTATTGTTTTTTATAAAAATATTTATCAGAGACTAAACAAAATTAAATCACATAAACCATGAACAATAATGTGCTCATGACACAGATTGGATATGTGAGAAAAGAAATTGAATTTTTTATTGTCCATGAAAATGAAATAATAAACATTTTTAAAGCTATCAATATGCATTAAAATAATGCTTAAAATTAAATTAATGTTTGACTCATGTATTGATAATTTTATAAAATAACAAATTATCTTCGAAAAATTATTGATAATGATTTAAAAATGTAATAGAAATCAAAAGAATAATACATTTCCATGGAAAAGACTTATGCTAATACTTCCAAAGAAATAATTCATGTTAAATTTTATTACTCAACATCACAAAGCTCATATGAATAATTTTTAGCTTACTAAAGAGACATCAAACAATTACACATCTTCTAATTCCTGGCAGATGATATTATTTCTAATGAATAGTAAATAATACAAAAGGATGTGGGATAGAAAACTCATTACACTTCATAGATTGGGGGTTTCCAGTTATATGCCTATAAATAATTGGATTTTATAAGATAATAATATCAGTAATGTCTTTACTATCAACAGGAAAAGCCAGAATTCACTACGATCTTGGAGATACTGCCAATAAATGAAGGAACATCACCTCTCAACTTTCAAGCCATTGACCAAATATCTACAAAATAATCAAACAACAGCAAACAGAATACCAACTCCCAAAATCCAGGAATTTTCCCAATCTAGAAAAAGCTACCATCTTATCATCTGTGCATCCATGTGCTGAAGAATAACTAACTACTCAGGATAACAATTTCAATTATACAATTAATATATGTATCATGTTAAAACCCTTTTTTTGTTGTATAACTCTTTGTTGTTATTTTTTATATCTCTTTATTGTTATTTTTTTCTTATGGAAAAAAAATGATAAAAAACCCTACAATCATCAATCACAATTACATAAGGGTGGTTTATAGATCAATCATTACACATTCTGATTGTAATGAAAACTAAATGCTGACCACTAGACATACTAACTAAATGATTAGATGACTGACTTGTGTTGAGGTGAGAATTTATCTATAAAATATTAAACACACACTAGTACAGAAGAATTTTATATATTTGTTTTTATTGTTAAATTAACTTGATTATGAATATGTGTTATAATGTATAACTGACTAAATCTTTTGTATGATTGGCTATTGCTATCATAAGCACTGTTAACATCAAGAACAAACTTCATACCCAAAGGTAACAGTCATTAATATTGACGAAATTGGCATGGATTAAGTTAGAAAAATTAAAGTCATGGAATAGAATGATTGGTCAGCAGGGTGATTGCATCAAAATATTTGTAGAGTAATTTGTTAGGCTAAGCCAATGTTTAGAGCAGATAGTGAATGACCATTCTACATGGGAGAAAGGTTAAAGAAACAATCATAATTCTATATGAATCAAATGAAGTATGATCTGACCAACTCAAATGTCAAATTGATTTGTATCAAAAGGTTGTAAATCAACCTTAATGGAATAAAGTGGTTAATGATTTATTTATACTTAATTGAAATTTGTGGATGTTTTCCATTTATCCAACTTGCCATTACACATGCCATAACATTTATATAATTCAGATAAAATATTTTATATCATGCTTATGGTAATCATCACCATAGCTTATTAAAATTGTATATATAACATCAAAGTTTGAATATAAAAATATTTGTTTTATATCATGCTTATGGTAATCATCACCTTACCTTATTGTAATTGTACAAATAATAATAAAGTTTGAATACTGAGGGGGAAAAGAAATATAAAAACAACCTGCCAGATTGAAGACATAAATGGCAACAATATGGTAATGTTATATTTCAGAATTGAACCAAATATACCATCAAATGTTTCATATTTATAACAGCAAAAGTTGGGGGCACAAACTGATACCATCACCTCAATATACAATTTAATGAGTGATGATAATGTCTATTTTGTTTCTTTACATTAAATTAATGAACAACTATTGGGTTAAAACCTGATCAGTTGTATCATTATGAATCTACTCAATTAATACAATGGCTTACAACTAGCCTTCACACCTGCTCCAATTTCTTTTACAATGTTATGAATTCAAACCAAGTGGTAGGCAAATAAAATATCTTATATACTTGCTTATACAAATGTAGTATAATGAAACAGTCAGCTTTTCAACCCAACTGTTTCACTTACGATATATGCTATATAGTAGTATTCATACATATATAAATAACACCAATGTTTGTATATTTATTAATAATAATCTAAATAAATCCCATCTAAATTTGAATCTAATTAAGTCAATTATATATGTGTGCGTATATTGTTAAATATTTACTAAATTATTCATTTATATACTCCTTAAGCAAAATGCACACATATATAGACTATTAATAATTGCAAGGTAAAAAACTAATTGTATGTGTAACTTTAGTATACATATATGCAAGAATATAAATGTTAATAGATTATAAAACATTTCAATTTCAATAATTTTATATATTTATTAAATTATATATTTTCAAAATTGTATAATTTTGCATATATCAGTAAATTAGAATGGTCAAGTTACATATATAATAAAATGTTTTTCTAAATCTTAGATTTGTTTACTGGACATACGGTCGCCAATATAATTAATCTTTACCGATATTAGATTAATTAAAAATTATATTTAGAATAAAACTTGGAAAACGGAATAAATTACAGCCTGTGAATAGCCTTTTTTTGAACCTATTTAAAATTTAAAACAGCAGGTTCTCTTTATAATTGGTTACTATTGTACGGGCCAAAAAAACAATTCTAAGAAAATAAAATCATGAAAGAGAGGGGGAATACTAGTATAAAAGAAGTAGCAGCCATCTTTGAAGAAGGCTTATTGAGATATTTTCTAAGAGACATCAAGATATATTTTAATAAAGTGAATTAATAAAATGCCAGGGTAACAGGCTTCGAATCTAGCCTTCTGCTCGGCGAACAGCCAGCTAAGCCGAGAGAACAAGAACACAGTACCACCAAAATCTAAAGGATGCCACACTATTCAGAGAATGTGCAGTACAGAGAAACCTCAAAATTAACAATGGTAAATATTTTTGTAATCTAAAACCTTCAACTAATTCCAAGTAAATGCTAGCTTAACCTCAAATTAATGGCCATCTTAATATTGTAAGTGAAAATTATGTATATTTTGCTTTATAATTTCATTTAAAACTCACCTAAATTATGATTATTAATTACTGTATTTAAATCCTAAAGTCTTGCCTGATACCAAACCTGATCCTGATATAAATATAATTGAACTGATTTCTGATTCATAATAAGTTAACTAAAAACTGATACTAATTTAAAAACCTGATTTAAAACCTCTGATATGAGTTCTATGATTTAATTGATAAAATGATTTACTTGATAAACAAATTATTGAATAGTTTAAAATATTAAATCATTTGTTTAAACTCATCTATAAATGAATTATGGTTTATCTAAAATATGCACATTCACACACATTTTTTTATATTAATATAATTGTATGATTTTATGTTTGGTTTACTTTTAAAATAATGTTTGATTTAGTTACGCTATCTATTTCAATTCACTTAATGTAGAAATTAAATCTTTTATCTATTCTTGTAGGTATAATATACAATAAGCTATTTAAATTAGTATAAAAATTTCTATGATAATTTATATATGTTTTAAGTTAATGATAATGTTTGCAGTCATTAATTTCCAAGATAGCATTATAAAACTAAATCAAATATATTTTAGCGAACCTCGCAATCTTTCCTTTTAAAATAAACAATTATCAAATTTCACTTGTTTAAAATTTTATTATGATTTAAAATGCATTTCTTCAGTTGATCTATGCCAATATTATTGTTATTTAGTTATGTTATCTTGTTTATGCTATAAAACTTCAAAACCGAGCTTTATTCTTAAATTAAACTATTCGTGAGTATTAAATAAAGATTCGTTCGCATATATATATATATATATATATATTTACATACGAAATAAAAAGCACTGTTTTGGAAAAAATAAAATGTCTATAATTAAAATTCATTACAAATGTATCATCATCTTAATATAGATTTGCTTTTTAAGTTGATATTTTAAATAAATATTTAGTTAAAGTGATATAAATAGATTCATAAATTCTCTTAATTAGTACTATTAAAACTACTGTGACATGAACTGATGTGGGTAGTTTCATGAAAGAAACTTGTATTTTCATGTCTTAAATTTTAAATATGATTATCTAGTCAGTTGTGCATATGTGTCCTTACAAAACACTACAGCATATTTTCTTATTGCTGTATTTCTTTAATGGCTGCCTGTCATCGCACAGTACAATTACTATTAGTATGGGCAATTACTTCCTCAGGTGGTGACTGGTACATGCCAATCCATCCTGCATTCATCTAAATGGAGCATGAAACTTGTCCAGAGTGTAAGACTCCCATTCATATAAAAATTGCTCGATCTGCTGAACTAAAATGGCCTTCTATACACAGCAATGAGAATCGGTCCCAGGGAACCATTACACTGGTAAAAATCTCATGAATAAGGCACATATGAGACACAATAAGACTAAAAGTTATATGTTCTTCTTTACACACTTGTATCTGAAGTATAACTTCCGTTAGTCAACCCGCCATTTTATAGTTAATTCAGCATTAATCTGAAAGGGAATCCAATTTAAATAGGATTTTACTGTGTAGAGAATATATTAAAGTATTCATGCTAGTTAAGTTATGTTAAATTATGTTCTGTTATAATTAATTATCACTTCCACTAATATGGCAAATCTATATCCTTTATAGCATAAATCTGGCATAGATAACCATGAGCAAAGTGAAATCGTTCTGAATTAAAATTCATATTAAGCTCATGTACAAATTTACTGTAATATCATTTTATCACCTATGTGTGATGGAGATATATATGTATAGCCAAATAAATAATTGATTGTAACTAACACACTATCACTTGCATGTGATATGAGGCTATACA
>JAQFVV010008061.1:0-43632 GCA_028023455.1 Epiperipatus broadwayi
CTTACCTTGCATAAAAAATCTACAGGTAAGGGGACAATCGTGCCTGAATTCCTAAAACTGTGAATCACTAAGGGACACTTTTTAAGACCAGTTGCTAAGATGGCTGCCAAAAGCGAAAGTGAAATCATTATTTTTTTATAAGAAAACAAAGCAAAATACATTTTACAATGGATATTCAGGAACAGAGAATTTAATCTGTTTCAGTTTCTTTCACTAATCCATTGGTTTATCTTTAATTAAATTAATTTTTTTTATCTAAATACCTTTTCATTTTAAAAAGAAAAATAATTTTCATTTCTTTAAAATTTTACTTTTTTAATTGTTTTCTATTAGGAAAGAATAAAAGGAATAATATTTATATCAAAAGTTAAATTTATTATATCTTTCTGGTTTCTTTTTAATTAATTCATTCTAGTTTTACACAGTTCAACTTTTAAAAGTTTTATAAAACAAACTTTTTTTAAAGATATTAAAATTTTCAATGAAATGGAAGGCTAAAGAGTTGTGAGTTGGAATAGTTTGAAGCCTGTCCATTAAAGTATAATGATTGGCTATCTTATTATAAAGGTGAGTACTGATTATATATATGTGTGAGGATAGTAATCTAGAGCAACTGATGATTGCTGGTTTAGCATGAAATATGTATATTGGTGATTATTTATCTTTTCAACATGTGTGTGATCAGGTGGGTCAGCAATATGAAATGGCACTGAGAGTGGTGGGTCATGTAAGAGTCTGAGTTCGAACCCCACATATATTACATATATAAATGCAGGTTTAAGCCTGTACAATGTACTAAGCTATTATTAAAATTTACTAGGTTATATATGTAACCCATGAGAAAGAAGGGTACTGTGTTATTAGAGCTGTGACATGAAGAATTATAATCATTAAATTAATTAGGTTATTAAATCAAAAACATTTTAAAATCTACATTAAAAAAAAACAATTTAACAAAAAAAATACGAAAAGCATTAATGTGAAAATGCGTGTTTAAATCAAATTGAGTGTGTGTTTGCACGTGCATATTCTGTATAATCTATCTTAATACATTGTACAGGCTTACACCTGCATTTATATATGTAATATATGTGGGATTCGAGCTACACACGACCTACAACTCTCAGTGCTATCTTATATTGCTGACTCACCTGATCACACACGTTGAAAAGATAAATAATCACCAATACAAGTATTTCGTGCTAAACCAGCACTCATTAAAGTATGAAGATTATCTTAATATAAAGCTGAGTACTAATTGTATATATGTGTGAAGATGGTAATCTGAACCAACTGATGAGTGCTGGTTTAGCATGAAATACATGTATTTGGTGATTATTTATCTTTTTCAACATGTGTGTGATCAGGTGAGTCAGCAATATAAGATGGCACTAAGAGTTGTAGGTTGTGTAAAAGTCTGAGTTCGAATTCCACATATATTACATATATAAATGCAGGTGTAAGCCTGTACAATGTATTAAAATAGATTATACAGAATATGCACGTGCAAACACACACTCAATTTGATTTAAACACACATTTTAACTATTCTTCACATTAATGCTTTTCGTATTTTTTTTTTTGTTAAATTGTTTTTTTTTTAAACGTAGATTTTAAAATATGTTTTTGATTTAATAACCTAATTAATTTAATGATTAAACGATTATAATTCGTCATGTCACAGCTCTAATACCACAGTACCGAAAGGAGTTATAATATATTACTCATAATGAATGAACAGCCCATATATCAAAGTTTTATTGTATATGGATATATGATCGATAAATCATTTTCAATTGCTTCAAAAATAAATTTATTGAGTTTAATTATATTTTATGAGTTAAGTCTGAAAAACTAGTTTTGCACTACTGATACTGAATAATGACATTGATCAAATAAAAAATCAGTTCCACTATATTTTTGGCTTTTAATAATATGGCAACAGTACAATATAAAAATGTTAAATACATTTTATTTAATTGTCTTTCGTTTCGAATAATTTTAATATTAAATTATTCTGGTGTTTAATAAAAATGACAAAAAAAAAAATAAACATTTCAATGCAACTGTGTAAAACTAAGATCCATTGCCATTAATTAATAAAATTATAATTCAAATATTTGTACGATTAATAAGTTAATTAAGATTTAACTAATCAAACTTCATTTTTTAAAAATTCCCAATGAATTGGATATTTCCTGGGATTATTATATAATTTAATAATATATAAAATCATCAGACTTTTCAAAAAAATAATGCAACAAATAGCAGTTCAAATAGATTTCAATGATATCTATGACCATGTTAATTTTCTAATATCAGAAGAGCAAATATTATAACTAATACAAAATATTCCAAATTTCAGATGTTATATAATTAAATTTACATTAAAAAGATGGACTGTTCCATAACCCTTTCTGTAGTTCAGAATATTAAAGATAACAGTTACTAGTGTTACTTTAACTTCGTGACAACTTTCTTCTTAAGTGAATAATGCTTTAATTTTATTTCTGAAAAAAAAAATTTGCAATTCTATATTTGAATCACATTATTATAGTTAACATGATATTACTTATATTCTTTAAATTCACTCCTTTTTTTCTAGATCTATAAAAAATCTTCCTTGTATACTAAATTTTAGTTCTTTTACAAAAATCAACTCAAATAACTATAAAATTATTTGCCAGAAAGTTCCAGAGGGTTTCAAAAACCTCAACTCTGCATACTTTATATTAAAACTAAAATAAAGTACTAATGTAATAATTCAATGTTTTCTTACAATTCATTACCTCTATCATAATATAATCAGTTATACAGTCATGATATAAACTGTTTGGTGATCAGGATCATATCTATTATCTTTTAGAATACTAAATAATTTATTTTGTTGATTTGAATAAGTCTTAGAATTCTAAATTATTTGTACAATGATTGAAAATTATACTTAGGCTGCACATAAAGTCCATAAATAGAAGATGATAAAATAATCAAATATGATTAATCAATAACCAGTACCTTATGCTTTGCTATTTTGAAAACTAAGGTGTTGTTGGCTTATCAAAATCTAGATATTATTTTTTACATAAAGTTTTCTGTATGATTTTTTTACCTTATTATCTTCAGTCACTTAATTATCAAGCATTAATAGTGATTCTGGTATTAACACATAATTATCGCTCCAAACGTTTCATTTTTTCATACAAAAAACAAAGACATAGATAGTTGGAGTAGAGTGAGAGTTATTAGTTGTGATTTTTACATATAATGGTACAATAATTAATGAGACACCGTGAAACTGGATTTAACAAAAAATCATCAATGATTGTATGTTTAGACAGCATTATTAGAAAATTGTTAATAATCATTTTAAATGGTTTATCTCACACAGTTTAATTAATTTGCTATGCTTGGCATATCATTTTTTAAAGTGGTACAAATAACTGTAAAACCAATAATGGTTGGAAAGCAAAAGATAGTGGTAGTAATAAAGGTAAGTATTCGTAATTTGTTAATGTCACTTGATGCAAATTTTTAAACATGTTAATAGTAAACAGTACTTGCAACTAAAGTGTTGTCAAGATTTTACTGCTACCAGTGAAACTGCTCTTTAACTGGAAGAAAGTTTAGTAATACAGATAAATGTCTACAAGGTATTTTTTTGAAAAAACAAATCATCAAGTGAAAAAATATAACATAATGCTGGATTGTTTTTGAGGTCTGATTTAATATGTTTTATGCTTGGAATTGGTAATTGGTCAACAAAGTGTTAATTGTATTAAAACTCGAACACATTTTAATTTTTAACAGTTAAAATTTTTATCACTACTTATGTTTCAACACTTATTGATATTATTACATAAATAACACAAATATTTTTCTTCTTGACGGCTTAATATAAAATTCATGTTTCTCAAAAACAAATTTTAGTTCAAAGTTATTGGGAATAATAACAATAGTAGTGTAATTTTAAATAATCTATTATTACTGAATTTTTTGCACGGCACATGAATAAAAAATTTAAAACATTTTGACAATATCCAAAAGAACTTGGATGAAGTCAACCTCAAAACAATGACTTCCGATAGACTACAATATAGATGAGAATCAAAAAGCAAAAAAAATGCAGATGCATTTTATTGGCAGGTAAATAAATGTAAGGAAAACTTTGAAAAAAAAAAAAAAAAAACCGATTTATGTTTTGCTTTTATTGATTTAGTAAGGTATTTGCCTTATTAAAAAAAATTTTAAGGTTTAAATTAATTATTTGTTTATAGAAGTTTATTTTATGGTGCAGTTTCTGCATGATAGAATAAAAATTATGCGTTTAACAGGGATATCCACTAATTTAGTTTTATTTTCTATTTTTATGAGATTTGTTATTGAAAAATTTATAAGTGGTTTATTGAAACAGTTAATTAAAGAGTAAATGATGGTTTTAATTTGAAATGATTAAAATTAAAAACAAAATTTTATCTTCTTAGCTAATAATTGTGCTATTTTTTTTTTCAATTCAAAAGATGATCTGTAAATGGTTTTTAACATTTTAAGGCAACTAAGAAAGACTTTGGTTCAGTAATTAATGTTTAAAAAAACTCAAGATTTGTATCAGCTTTGTGTCTAATGTTTGTAATCTTGAGAATTTACGTCAATTTAAATATTTTGATAGCTTTTCAAGTAGATTGGTAGACTTAAGTGTTGAGATGTTACTGCAAGATTTAATAAGTAAATAGGATATTTCCCCAAAGTAATAAACCTGTGCAACAAATTATTTCTACATAGAACAGTTAAATTTCAAATTTATTGTAAGAAACTAAAATCTCAATCTTTATCAATATAACATAAAGATTTAAAAAACTTCATTTTATGGGGATATTTAAGATTTTTAAAATATGTCAGGATTATAAGACTAATCAGAATATTTTTCAGCTTTTTGAATGTGACAATCTCTATTATTATGGGATCAAAGCACTGGGTATGTCAAGCAAATAAATGATAGCAGATTTCCTAAAAAAGTATTTTCTTTTATGCTTTGATATAGTTTATGGTGAAAGACATTCTATTTACATTATAAAAGTTATATCAAAGGCATTCAAATATGTGCAGTAATGATTGTTTTCAGTGATATAAATGAATATAAAATATAATGGAGAACTACAACTAAACTCATGATGAATAAAATCAAAAAGTTTTCAGGGAAAAAGTTTAAAAAAAAACATAAAGAAAAGATATCAAACAAACACTTCAAAGGTGTGAGAGCATATTTGTGGATCATGGATTAATTTATGCAGTAATATCAAAACATCTCAATGTATTAATTTTTTTTTAAAAAAATATTTTTTTCTTTGCAAATGACTTTTAATAATTATGATAATTATGCAATACAAAAGTACATTTTTCAAAAGAATATTTGTCTATGATATGAGCAATTTAAAAAAATTGTTATTTTTATTAAAGTAAAAATCTGGAAAACACATAGCAATATTTATCTATTACTATTAGTAATTATAATTTACAATAGCTCAAATATGGATGAAATGTGGAAGCTATTGAAAAAACCCAGTGAGTTATATGTAAGCTAATACAACTCTGTCAATAAATAAAAAAGTATAGAGTAGACCCACTTATACTTTAACTTTAATTATATATAAGCATTCAATTTATTGAACTAATAAATTATAGTTATTTCAGAATAGCTTATAGTTGTCCTGAAATTACATTAATATATATAATTCATGTTCTTTATTGTAATACTTTAATAAATTGAATACTTATATATGATTCAAGCTAAAGTACAGATGAATCCATTCTGTACTTTTTTATTCTTTGAAGTAGAATTAGCTTATGTTAGCTTACATGGGGTTTTCAGTAGTGCCAAATACATTTTATTAGTAGTAGTAGTATTAAATCTACAAAATTTGTTGCACTTATTTATAATGTTATACGTGCAACATATGATATAGGGCACTCACATTAGAATGTGAATTAATTTTTTATACAAGTGATTGCTTCCTATTGTTTTCGTTATATAAAATATTTTAACTGCAGGCCATAAAAGAAAACAAAAGAATAAGTGACATCAGAGCTGTTACAATAATTGATATGCACACACACATATATAACGTAAAGAAATCTGTACAATAAATGCAATAAAAAATAATATATGAAAAAAATTATTCTAAATATATATAAAATATAAAAGTATTATTTAATAACATGTATCATTTTAATTTAATTTTTTTAAAAATTTTATTTAACCCAGTTTTTTCTTAACACTTTGGACTTTAAATTAAACAAGTTTTACTTGTATAGTTTTTTGCATAATCCTCATGCTAATACTCTTACTGATTAGGTTATTAACACCTGAAAAAAAGAGACTACTACTACTGGAACTGTGTTATACACGAATCTATCTAGTATTATAACAGTTGAATGTATTTGGAAAGTTTAAATAAAGTGTAATTTTTTTCTAAATATATTCAATATTTAATATTAGATGATGGAAATACTTCAACATAAAATTCCTACATAAGACAAATCATTTTAAATAGTATATATTATAATGGTAATTAACCAACTAGTGATGAGGACAAGCAAAAATTAAAAGCAAATGATAATTTTAGAGCAATTTGTTAAATAAAAAAATTATATGGTAAAATTGAATAGTATTAGAATTTGATATACATAAATTAGAATAATACAAGTATTAACAACTATTTGCTTCTACAACCATACATTCCAAACTTCACACATCAGGAAGCATGTTTTAAGAGCTATGGGGAGTTATTTTTTTGAAAATGGTGTATATGACACTAATGTTGTAGCATGTGTTATATAAAACAAAAGGTATTATGACAATGCACTAATTAGATATAATTATCTCATGAAATAGAGAGTATTATACTCGATACTTGCTTTAGTATATGCATAAAATAACAGACAAATTAATAAATAATAAAATAATTTATTAGTGAAAAAAAGTAAATCAAGAGTATTACTTGTAAATTCCTTCTTGAATACTTTACAAGTTGGATATCAGGAGAGAAGTTCAAATCTTTTATAACTCTGTTTGTTATAATTTCTCATATCTGCATATAAAAAAGAAATTATTTATTTCAATCCACCTTTCCTTGAAATAGTATCATTCATATTATTATAATATACTTCACTCTCAAATTTAAAGTTTTACATTATCACCATAGAGTTTTGCCTGTTTTAAATTTAACATTTTTATTATTTTCATTTATTCATGATCAAAATATGTCTTCTTTGACAATCTCAAATTTCAATTTTTCATTCTATATTCTCTTATAGTTCATATTTTTTATTTATTCATCTCAAATATTCAAAAACAATATAAAACATTAAAGCTTCTTCCTCTTAAACTATCTTACCATTTTATCTTGACTGTCTTTCTTCTTTTAATTATTATCATGCAAACATTGAATAGAGGTACACATAGCATATTTGAATTTGATTGAAACAAAACAATTTTCTTGGCAATTTATCTGCTAGATTTTGTTTCTTTTCCTTCCTAGAAGCTTCTTAGTTGACAGGGGAAACACTGGACAATGCTCCAAGAATAAGAGCTGCTTTTCCAATAGCTTCAGTCATGCTACAGATGAAAAGAACATCTGAATATAATGAGTATTTTCATAACTTTTAATACATCAAAGTAATTAAAAAAATTGACATACCTTGTACAATTATACATTGTATAATTTTTTAACTTGATAGTTAATTCTTTTTTTTCCTCTTCTACTTCTTCAAACAAGAATGAGAGAGTAATAGAAAGAGATTCCTTATCTCTTTTGTGTATTATTGACTTCATTAACATGTGAAATCTTTTTGTTTATTTATACATTTTTGGGATTGTCTCCTCAATGAATTTATAAAGTAATGTTTTCTAAGCAAGGAAAAATTCTTTATTCATATAATTATTTTCTGCACATGAATATTTCATTCCTCATTTATTTATTTCCATTTTGTATATATATATATATACTGAAGCAGTCACTCTGTGAGGCAGATTGAGCTTCATAGTCAATCCAACCAACCATCAGAGTTCAAATCCACCCTACACTGTTTAAATAATGTACATAACATACATATATATCAGTAATATGTAGAAACTTAAAGTTAATAATGTTAATATGATGAAAATTGGAAAACTAGTCTGGTGCATATGTGATGTATATGTGTGACAGGTCAAGATGTAATACTATAGTTAATAAATATTATAAAGTATATAATATTTATTTCAATTTATGTATTTTTTTATATAATGGCAGAAAGAAAGATTCAGTTATTGAGAAGGTTCTGGAAATAGTTTAAATTGTGGAAGCCACCCATCATATTATAAATATTTTACAATTACTAAGATCACTTAAAAATTCCATTAGTAACCAGTAATGGATATTTTACATTGTTTAAATATTAAATAATTTAAGAGAAAATTCTAGAAATAGATTGCCAGGCCTTCTCGATATTTGCATCTTCTTGAAACACAGTATAAATGTATAGTTTTGTTAAAAACAATGATCTTAAGATAAACTTTTGGACATTGCTTCAGGTAACTAGCAAAAAACATTCTTGAAATATTTTAGAGTATAAATGGGGCTGAATTTAGTTCTGAAAAAAAAAGGAATTATTATTCCATTGTGTGACTAACTTACTTCATGTCAATCTAAATTTTGAAATGCTGCTCGAATAAAGAGAGTCAAGCTACCTTTCCTCGATCTCTCTGAGACCATCTCCTCACCATGCTGATTTAGCTCCTACCATCCCAGACTGCTCGAGTTGTCAAGAAAGTGTAGAGGCTGAGAAGGAATGCCCTGAAATCAAAGAATGCTACACAAGACAGAATCCATCCACACCATCATCCTGGAGGATCATGAGGTAATAGTCCCAAAAATCACATTAGAGCCACCTTCCGTTAAAGTATAATTAATCAACTAATCATAGATCTACTGTTTTATTTTCTTTAATGTTTTATGTATTTTAACTCACTCACTCACTAATATATAACTATGTAACTTGCCTGTGTCAATTCTCTATAATCTTCACTAACCATTTTGTAATTTTAAGCATTTAACTCATGCTCAGTATTATATGTATGTGTACGTGCAGTAGAAATTCAGATGTGCTAATATTTATTTTACTTGATTTATAAAATTTATAATGTATGCCAAACCAATCCAATCTCACAAGCTTCATTTATGTTTTGATCCAGCTCTGAAAAAAGGGAAGGAAAAGTAATTAGCTATCTATTATTTATTTTACCAAACTTGCTCATGAGGTTGAGTTTTCTTTAAAATAAATTTACATGTTAAGAGCAGTTTATCATTAATCTGTTTTAACATAATGAAAGTAATATTCTTATCTGGATGGATTTAGGTGACAATTTATATGTTATATGATATCACAATTAACATAACCATCATCACAATAATTATAATGAATTAGTTTCAGTTGCAGCACTCTTAAATGTGCTGAGTCTTTATTACGTGATTATTAAATTAGATGGGATTGACTATTGGAAGATAAGGGAATCATATGCTCTCTAATTATAATTTCATTTTCTATTCATTAATTATGATTCTATATTGTGTGGGTCATTATTTAAACATATCATTACGAAAGATATTAACTATTTAAGGCTTTATTTTCTAATGCAAAATATTTAATTTCTTTATAATAGCATTGGTCAGTATTTATTTATATTTTTCTTGCTTTGTCATTGGAAATGGTCAAGAATAATGAAATCCCCCTCTCTTTTCTGGATACCTGTTTAAAACAGGGGTATACAAGTGAGTTACAGTAGTGGAAGCTCTGCATGGGTTGCTGTACCACCAAACCATTGCACCTCCCTATCTACCTTTTCATAAGATAGTACTCTGTCAGAAGTGTGGGGATACCATCATTCATTAAATAAAATGATGAAGCATTCTAGTGGACAAAGATGCTGCATTTTGTTTCACTGCCATTTATGCTAGTACTGCAACTTTTTATATTTAAACACAAGCCTGAACTCATGCCTGTTTAATAAAATAAGTCATAATGATATGTAGTTTAAATATTTTTCATTGGATTTTTATACCCAAATTCACTGAAGCTGCTCACCCCTTTTGAAATAAACCATTCACATATCTATAAAGTTTCACTAATTATTATATATCATTTAAAATCTAAAAAATGAATAATAAATACTTATTTTATCAAACATGCAAATAGAAATGTACTCTTATTATATTTTATAAATAAATATATATCATCCTCAGTAAATCGATGTCATATAATGTCAAGGGCAAAGTGTAATAATTAAAGAAAGATTGAAACTCTGTATCATTTGTATATCTATACATGCTTAATTTGTGTAACATCTACTGATCATCCAGATAAATAGCTTTTGTAAAAATAAAATAAAATTTCTAAATGTAAATTGGCATATTGGTACCACACTTTATCCATTATTCTTGTATATATGTAATTTCATAATTTGATCTCAAGATGAGATTTCTCAATTGAAAGTATTGGTAATATTGTATAAACATATTTTAATCATGTCTGTTGTAATAATAAATATATATATGACAGTCCCATGTGTTCAACTTATTGTTATTAATTTTAATCTTATCAATAATAAATATATATATGACTTAATCCAATGTATTCAAATTATTATTAATTTTAATCTTATCAATATATGTATGTGTCTTAAATCATCTTCCTGCTTCACTCAAGAGCTCATTTATCATCATCAGGCCTGGAATTAAAGAATCTATGCTGTATCACTGCAAGTATTGTTTATATTGTCTTAGATTTGGAGAATGGGCAAATAGGTTACAGTTCATGATTGTTCCTGACCTGCATATCTTGGGCATGATTGGATTCAGAGTACTGTTGCTCAGATTCTAAGTCTGATTGGATGGACATACATTTTCAACTGGTACATGTTTTTTTTCCTAGGGTTGTACACCCAATTGTGGGGCCTTGATTAATGCCATAACAGTGAATAATCTTCACATTGAAAAAAGAAGAGTTGTGTATGTATACAAGAAATTTTTATGAACTGTAACAATGTACATGACTTACCTGTTCAAATGTTTGTAATACTGTGTTATATATATGTGGAAGTGAAATGTAATACATTTTTTACAAAGATAATTCTTACAAAATGTATATTTATTGCATATGAAAATTGAGTGTCCCAGATGTTAACTGTAGATTCTGTGACCCTGTGTTGGCTGATGCCCTGATATAAATTTGTCAACAGGTCCTAGTTTAAAAACACAGAATTCAATGAATTAAGATTCGAACCTGGATAAAGTGGGTTATACATAGAGAATCGATTTTGTTTACAGATATACTTTGTATCTTAGTACAAGCATGTATAATGTCATATAATTAGAATCAAAAAATAATAAAACTTCATCTGTTTTAGGTGCAGAACCACTGAGACAAGATAGGGAGTGAAAGTCAAGTTGCAGGATAGTTTTTCTTTTATGCTTATATAGATAGTAGTCATTATGGTGAGTGAATTATTTGTTAGTATATGTGGATAGTGTGGGCAGCAGTCAATGATAGGAGGCAGGTTAGACAAAGAAATCATGAGGGAGCAAACTAAATAGTAGGGCAGAAGATAGTTGAATATAGGGAAAGGGTGAATATCCCATTAGTAAAATAAAAACATAGAAGTTAGCAATCAAGGCAATATTTATTCTCACTGATATTCATTACATTCATCAAGACTTCATAGACACTTTTAAAAAAAATAACTGAAGAAATGGACTACCTGGAAGTCAAGGAGATTGAAGATAGAGAGGATGACTGAGTGGAAGATCATCAAAAAAAAATGTTTATACCAAATCCATTGAATCCAGACTGCCCAGAAGTTACAGTTAAAAAACTGAAAAAAATTACTGTATAGTTTGAACCTTAAAATTATCTGAGAGATTAAAACACGATCACCACGATGCACAGTGGGATGCAGAAGATGATGTGGGACCTTAAAGAAGAGTTTCAGAAACAAACAGAATACATGAAAAAGAAGTTAATAGAGATAGAGAGGCCATGGAAATAGTAGAGGGGTTTAAATGGGAGGTGGAAAGAGACAAAAAAGCACCAAAGCCAATGCCTATCACCATGAAGATTATATTGAATGGCCATCCTATCAAAAGAAGTATCGAACCCAAGCAATTGCAATCATGCAAAAAGGATATATATTGCCAAAGTATTAATCCACTATGGACCCAGACCAGCTAATTAGTCACCAGGAATCATCCAAAACAGCATGTTTTGTGCTAAGACATATTTCCATAGAAAACTGGGAGAAAATTCTCAAAAGCATCTTGAGAATTTGAAAATTATTTTATTTACATCCAACCAGTGATGTTGAGCAAATGACCCTTGCCAGCTACTACTTAAAAGTGGCCATGGATTGGTGGTATTCACTTAAAAAGAAACATTCAAAAATATGAAACAGCCTTATTGAGGATATATTAGAATAAAGAATGTCAGGAAGGTATTTTGCATATCTTGATTACTAAAAAATATAATATAAATCAGTAAAAAACATGTACTCAATTTTTCTTGCACCAAGTGACCAAGTTCTGGTCTCTCACTGCATTTTTGTGTCATAATACCCACATCATCCATGTTATTAGACATAACATGCCCACATGGTTACAAAGGATGATGCTTGGTAGTCAGGTTTCCAGTGTAGATTGGATGATCCAGTTTTTGACTTCCATTGATATGAAATGATATCTCCAGGGTAGATGAAACAAGTTAAGAGACTCATGGATCACACATCATATGATAAAAGGAAATGATAATAGAAAAACATCCAGCAACAGAAACATTGGCATTTATGGAAGAAGAAACCAACATGCACTACAATCATCAACAGGGGGGGGATCATGTGGAGAAGAGTGCATTAAATCTCTTGCCACTCTTACAGCTAATGATCAGAACCCAGAGTATGCAAGCATTACTGGACTTGGGGATCCAGATTCCAATTGTGTCAAAGTCTTGAATAAATGACTTCAAAGGTCAGGGAAATAAGATCATGCAATTCCCAATGCAACCCATTCACCTCACCCTGGCCAATAGAAGTCTGATTGAAAGTTATCAGGTATGTCTAGGTCAGGGTGAATAATATGTCTATTGGTCATACCTTTTAAATAATATCTGGGCTTATATACAACATGGTGTTGTGATCTGACTTTCTGACCCAATATGAGTACATTATCAACTACCCTAGGAGGATGTGCAATATCCATAAAACAGCCATTGGGTTTGAATTCAGTTAGCAAGCAGGAATGGCAAACAGAAGCTGTAGCATTCACCCCATAGACCTGGCACTAATCATGGCAAAGGTCCAAGAAGCAATGATCATAGAAGCAAAAGACAGGGTCCAAATCAAGAAAATTTTAGAAAACTGTTCACACATGTTCTCCAATAGTCTGGGGAGAATCAGCAGGTATATCCATCAGATCTGGATGAAGGAAAAATTTTACACCCAGTCGAAAATATATCCAATCCTTTCCAATACAAGGAGAATGTAGATAAACAAATCAAACAAATGATTGAATGGGGCATCATAGAATGCAGCCTGTCACCTTATAATAATCCCCTGGTTGTGAAGAAAAAGAACAGATATTCAACTATGCCTTAATGCTCATCAGTTAAATAACATGACTATCCCTGAAAGTGACATATCTTCTCCCATCCAAAGAATATTTGTCCAGCTGGCAGGCAAAAACATTTTTTCCACTTTAGATCTTACTGCCAGCTATTAGCAGATGGTTGTAGACCCACAGGACCAAAAATATACTACTTTTCAGTATAACAGTCAAAGCAATGTATTTAAGAGTACCCTTTGGCCACATCAGTTGTGGAGCAGGACTTGTGCATTGCTTAAAACAAATAATATTTTAAGACAAACAGGAACATATGGTTTGCTACATTGATGATATTGTAATTGCTTCAAGGATATTGAAGAATGTGAGCATGACATTACCATCAACATGAAAAAAAGTCATTGCAATCAGGGAGGTCTTGTCCTTAGGACATATCATTAGCAAACATGGTATCAAGGTGCACCCTGAAAAGATCGAGGTGGAGAAAATTTTCTTATCTCAACAGTCTGTAAGCAGGTCTGGTCCTTTATGGGCCTTTGTAACTTTTATCACAAACTTTATCTGGGGTTTGCCTGCAAAATGACTATTTTGATAGATGTTATATAAGGGCAGAAAATGTGAATGGACAGCTGCCCATGATCAGGACTTTAACTACAATCAAGCAGAATTTCCTTCAAGTGGTCATGCTCCATCATCCTGATTTCAAGTGCCCATTCTATATACAAACAGATAGTAGTAAAAAGGATTTGGGAGCAGTGTTGGTTTAGATAGTCAATGCTGGAGATCACCAAATCCTCAACTTTAGCAGCAGAACCTTGAAAGAAGCCAAAGTTAATTACACCACAACTGAACAGAAGACTCTCACAATTGTATGGGCCTATCAAAAGTTAAAGTAGTTTTTGCTAGGTTTTGAAGTCATCATCATAACAGACTATAGGTTCTTGGAGTTTTCAAATAAAAGGTTTTTGACCAATGATCACTTCATCAGATGAAGCATGACCTTACAAAATTTTTGGTACAGTGTGATATATTATATTGTGCTGAAAAATATAGTGGCCAACATATTGAGTCACTACATTGTACCGATGAAATCATAGAACCCTGAATTACTGGTTAAGTCTATGAAGATCATGATGACTGCAAGGCAAACATCTTCAGAATCAGAGTTAAAAAACCTCCAGTAGTGGCAGGAGACAGAACTGCAATAGCAATGGGTTATTCACATGCTACAGTTAAGACAATCCAAACATTTGAAACTCAGCAGCAAGCAGTATTCACAATACCAACTAAATAATGGGATCTTGCAGATAACTAGAAAAAAGTAGGACAACTCCTAGAAGATAGTGACCTGCAATAAGTTGAGGGCTAAGATAATCATGTGCATGCTGCCTTGGGACATTATGGGCCAAAAAAACAGAAGAGGTCATCAAGCAGCAATAGTACTGGCCGGGTATGTACATCCAAATTTTGGATGTACTGAGGAAGTGTCCCAAGTGTGCCCAAAATAAATTTTTAAACAAGTCCTATGCTGGTACCTTAAAACCTATTACTGCCTCAAACCTGAATAAATTACTCACCATGGATCATTACGGTCTTTTACCAGCATTTTGAAGATTCCAGTACCTGCTGGTCACATATGTACTTTTAAAGTATGTGAATACATACACAATTAGGTCACCAAACACAAGGAATGCCATTCATACCCCCCAAGAAAAACAATTCCCAGAAGTAGAAAAGCCGTTTATGATACTGTCGGATCACAGCTCTGCATTTATGTTGAAGGAATGGAACACATGGTATGCAAGGCAGTGCTTTAACCACCAATTAACATTGGTCAGAATTCTCAGTCCAACATATGCAAATGAATAATGAGAGATCTATAGGCTCTTCTGTATCTATATGCCATTAAACAATTCAAAACAAAGCAAAACTCTCCATATAGTAGTGCCATCTTGTGCTAACAAGAGCAATCAATGGATGCCAGAAGGCTTGTGCATAAAATCCCTATCTAGTACCTACTCATCCAATATCCCCAGACTAGTTACTGGCTTGTGGCCTTCATCAGTGAGGAGCCTTGGATCTGAGAGCACTGCACCTAGATCTTAGGATCTAATGCAACCCTCCAGCACCCACCTTTTAACTCTATTTAACTACAAAACTATGAGAATCCATTGATTGCTCTTGTTAGCACAAGATGGCACTACTATATGGAGAGTTTTGCTTTGTTTTGAATTGTTTAATAACAATTATGTGCTAGTATGAGATAGTGATCATGTGATATCTATATGTCAACAGTCCACCATGGTTGAGTGAAGAAAAATGAAATAATTGGATGTGTCAATCATACCATCAATGAATCTACAGGATTAATACCAAAAAGTCTCCACTATGGGGAATCATGTCCAGAGATATTTGGCAAAATATTACCAAAAGACAACATAGTCATCAATCCAGACAAATATCAAAAGGCTGCTCAGGCATGAATGGTGAAACTTACAGGTGAAAGGAGGATATGTTCACTGCCATAAGTTTCATGAGGAAAACTAAGTATGGCTAAGGGCACAAAAACCCAGCAGCTCAACCAAGGAGTTTAAAAAATTCTTCCCTTTGTACCATGGACCATATTGGATCAGATGGAAATGTCATGAAAATGCTTTTGTGTTGAAAGGAGAACAAGACATAAAGAAAACATTTAATGCCATGCAGTTGAGACCCAGGGAAGTAACAAGGAAAAAGAGTTGGATAGCTGTAACCATTGATAAATACAAAATCTTAATTTGATTTTCCAGGGTAATGAACAATATAGTTAAGTAATAAGAAAAAAGAGTTGGATAGCTGTAACCATTGATAAATACAAAATCTTAATTTGATTTTCCAGGGTAATGAACAATATAGTTAAATAGATAGTCCCAGAAACCTTAAGTTAAGAGAAAGGTACAGTAATCACAATTGTAAATAAAATACAGTCTAGATTCGAAGCAAACAATTTTTTGGGCTTTATTTTTTTAAGTAGGGAAGTATAAAGCAGTCAATCTGTGATGCAGTTGAGCTTCATAATCTGTCCAACCAACAGGGTTTGAATCCATCCCATGCTTTACCATAACATACATATATCAGTAGTATGTACAAACAAAGTTAACATTAATATGATAGATTGGAAAACTAGTGTGGTGCATGTGTGATGTATATATATGATAGGTGGGGATGTGATCATATTATACTTAATAAAATTATAAACTTGTATATAATAGTTATTTCAATTTATGTATGTTTTTTTATATAATAGTGGAAAGGAAGATTCGGTTATTGAGAAGTTTCTGGAAATGGCTTAAAATTGTGCAAGCCACCCATTGTATTATAAATATTTTACATTCACTAAGATTACTTAAAAATTCCATTAGTAACCACTAATGGAAATTTTACATTGTTTAAGTATCAAATAATCTCTTAAAATTCTAAGAATAGATTGCCGGGCCTTATTGATATTTGTATCTTCTCAAAACACAATATAAATGTATAGCTTTGTTAAAAACAATGATGTTAAGAAAATCTTTTGGACATTGCCTCAGGTAACTAGCGAAAAGCATTCTTGAAATGGGGCTGAATTTAATTCTAATAAACAGGAATTATTCTACTGTGTTGCTAACTTACTCCACATCAATCTAAATTTTGAAATGCTGCTCAAGTAGAGGGAGCAAAGCTACCTTTCCTTGATCTCTCTGAAGACTGTCTCCTCAACATGCCATGATTTAGCTCCTACTATCCCAGACTGCCTGAGTTGTCAAGGAAGTGCAGATGCCAAGAAGAAATATTTATCATCTACTTAGAATTTTCCTGCCCCAAAATCAAAGTATGCAACATTAAGACAGGATCCTTCTCCATCATCATCCCGGAGGATCATGAGGTAATAGTCCCAAAAATCATCTTAGAGACATCTTCTGTTAAATTATAATTAATCAACTAATCATAGATCTACTGTTTTTTAATGTTTTATGTATTTTAACTTACTGACCAGTAAGTGCCATTAAAATATAACTATTAACTTGTCTGTGTCAATTCTCTATAACCCTCATTAACCATTTTGTAATTTTAAAACATCCAACTTATGCTTACTATTATATGTGTAAGTGTTGTAGAAATTCAGAGGTGCTATTTCTTATTTTACTTGATTTATAAAATGTATAATGTACGCCAATCTAACCCAATTTCACGAGCTTCATTTGTGTTTTAATCCCGCTCTGGTAAAAGGGGAGAAAAAGTAATTAGCTATCTATTATGTATTTTACTAAACTTGCTTGCTAGGTTGAGTTCTCTTTAAAATAAATATATGTAAGAGCAGTTTATCATTAATCTGTTTTAACATAATGAAATTAATATTCCTATCTAGGTGAATTCAGGTGATGATTTAATTCATAAGATTATATGATATCACAATTGAAATGACCATCATCCCAAAAATTATAATGAATTAGTTTCACTTGCAGCACTCTTAAATGTGCTGATCCTTTTTTATGTTATTAAATTAGATGGGATTGATTACTGGAAAATGTGGAAATCATATGCTCTCTGGTTATAATTTCATTTTCTATTCAGTAATTAGGATTCTATAATGTGTGGCGACATTATTTAAACGTATCATTATGAAAGATATTAAAATATTTATGGCTTTATTTTCTAATGCCAAATAATTAATTTCTTTATAGTAGCACTGCTAACATATACCAGTATTAATTTATATTTTATATTTTTCTTGCTTTGTCATTCGGAAATGGTCAGGATTGCTGAAGTCCCAATCTCTTTTCCATATACTTGTTCAAACTAGGGGTATATAGCTATGCATTGGAACAAGTGAGTTAAAGTAGTGGAAACTGTGCATGGGTTGCTCTCTACCTGCCTCTTCATAAGATATCATTCTGCCAGAAGCATGAGCATACTGTTGTCCATTAAATAAATAAAGTGCCTCATTTCTTTTCACTGCCATTTACACTAGGAATGCAACACTTTTTATTTAAACTCCTGCCTCTTTAATTAAATAAGTCATAATAATATGACATGATGAACCATTTGTGTAGTTAAATATTCTTCATTGGATTTTCATATCCAACTTCACTGAAGCTACTTACAACCTTTTTAAATAAACCATTCCCACATCGATAAAGTTTCACTAATCGTTTAAAATTTATAAAATGAATAATAAATACTTATTTTATCAAACATGTAAATAGAAATGTACTCTTATTATATTTTATAAATAAATGTAATCATTCTCAGTAAATCAATGTCATATAATGTCAAGGCAAAGTGTAATAATTAAAAAAAGATTGAAAGCCTGTATCATTGTATAATCAGTAAATGCTTATTTTGTATAATATCTACCAACCACGAGATAAATAGCTTTTGTAAAAATAAAATAAAATATGATTTCTAAATGTAAATTGGAATATTGGTACCCTTTATCCATTATTCTTGTATACATATAATTTCATAAATAATTTGTTCTCAAGATGAGATTTCTTAATTAAATGTATTTGTGCGTAAATAAATAGAATGTATATGCATGATGTTGGTAATATTGTATAACCGTATTTTAATCATGTCTGTTGTAGTAATAAATATATATGACTTAGTCCAGTGTGTTCAAATCATTATAAATTAATTTTAATCTTATCATTATAATATATGTATGTGTTTTGAACCATCTTCCTGGTTCCCTCAAGGGCTCATTCATCATCAAATAGGATCTCATGTTGTATGCTGTAGTTTCGGCCTGGAACTAAAGAATCTATGTAGTATTATCACCACAAGTGTTGTTCATATTGTCTTAAATTTGGGGAATCAAAGTAATTAAAAAGTATTGATACTTGTATCATTTTTTAACTTGAAAGTTAATTCTTTTTTCCTCCTCTACTTCAAATAAGAATGAGAAAGTGCAAGAGAGAGAGCTTATCTCTTTTACATATTATTGACTTCTTTTATATGTGAAATCATTTTGCTTTATTTATACCTTTTTGGGATTTTCTCCTCAACAAATTTATAAAGTAATCTGTTTTTTAAACAAGGGAAAATTAATTAAATAAATATATTAGGTGCATATTTACCAAATAAATAAAATCTTTATTTGCATAATTATTTTCTGCACATGGATATTTCTTTCATTTATTTATTCCCATTTTGTATATATACACATGTAAGTAAGCACACACATTATTTTTAAAAATGTAATCACAATATAACTTTGGCATCATTATGACAATGATTACAATATATATAATTGAAATTAGACTTTCATGTATATTTTAATAACCAATTTGTTCTCAGATTATTTTTATTTAAAATACTCATTAAATTTTTCTGAAATTACTTTGGAAAGAAATTATGGAATACTCTTTTCTGTCACTAAAATTCCAGTTTTTATATCATCTAATTGCAGTATATAAATATATTTTCTATCAATAAAAAAAAGTGTAGACATTAGCAGTTTTTGGTGGCTTTTCCAATTTTACTAGTTGTAATTTAATTCAGAACTCAAATTTTATTTACTATATCATATAGGTCATGCCATTAAAACCATTCTAATTAACAAAATTGACATATAGGATCTATTCTTTCATTGTTAAATTTATCTAAAACATTTTACATTTCAGTATTATATATTTTTTGTCTTCATAAAAATTAATTGAGTAGAACTTTTTTTTATCACAAATTTTATAACTTTGCCTTGCAGCAGCCAATGAGTTTCATTTTTGTTTTAAAATTTAGATAAACTTGCTGTAATCTAAACCATAACATTTTATCATAAAATGAAATTACCTAGTACTGTAATTACTATTGATAACACAATGGCAATCTAGTTTGCCAAATAAGGCATATTATGTAGAATGACATTCGTATTATGACCTCATTAATATATCAGAAAGTCAAATTTCCTTTAACTGGAAAAAAATCAAGTCAGAGTTATTGGCTCAAAGGTTTTTTATTCTATGCCTACTTCCTATTTCTGTTTGACCTTGTGTATTTAAAAATTAAAATTTATTTTCCATTTCCCATTTTACTGAACAAATTTCAAAAAGATAATATCAAAAAGAAATATTTTTTTATTGATAATCAGACTAAAATAATTTTTAAAAATTCTAATTTTAATATAAACTAGTTGCTAAACAAAGTTCTAAAGCACTGTATTGCATGTGAATAAAAGTTTGCTAAATTAAATTTACATTGACCTAGTAGTTTCCAGTTCATATAATGAGAACAGAAAAATATGTCAAAAGCAATGTCACATGAGGAGTCTAAACATTGATTACAATAAAAGTTTTATTCACCATAGAACAGTTTTCAATCTATTTTAATTAAATTATTTGCTTTCTTATTTTAAATTTATTTAATAACATCATTAGGCAGGCAGGGTTCAACATAGTACTTAATAGGTAGAAACTAATCTCAAGTCATCCACTGTCATTACTAGATTAACAACTACATTTTTTATTAAACACATGTTTGAGATTCATAAATAAGTATAAAAATAAGCTTATGATACATTATCATAATTATTATGCATTCAAGTTAACATTAACTACCTATTTAAAAATTTTCAACATATTGTATGAAAATAGTTTAGTTCAGTTTTCCTCCAAACGAGTTTTGCGCTATTATCTCAACTATAATTAACCATGCCAACTACTGTATTCACTAAAAATATTTAAGAATTTGCCACAAAGATGACAATTGAATACTTACTTAACCATTATTAATATAAACACATTCATTGTATATCCTCAGTCATTAAATATATGTTGCGTCAATTTTAGGTCTTAGCATCAACAACTAAATAACATCATACAGTACTAAATTAACCATTATAATTGTATTATAATTATGTGAGATGAAACTCAATTCACTTTTAAATATATTGTTCTTAAAGATATAATTGAAATTGATTAATCTAAAAAGAATGTTCATGTGCTACCTTATTAATGTAATTCTTCATGCTTTAAAAATAATATTGTATAATACTATTGCAACTGATTATCCTGCATTTACCAATATTTGTGGTAGATTTAGTTTCCTTTACAATGGAATAAAGACGATTTCAAAATTTTTTAAAAAGTGCAATATTGATTTCTTTTATTGAAAAGTATGGATGAATAAATTAGGAAAGCTATTGAAACCTTTCAAAAAAGTAAATGCTAATGAAATTAAAGAACAGCTTTACTAGATTTCAAATAAGTGTATAATATATATGGATGTATTTGTATATTATGGATTGCTTTAACTTTTTAATTTTGTATTTTTTCATTTAGCTTCTAAAGTTAGAATATGGACATACTCTTTTAGGAGAGTGATAATGATGGTTAATAAATAGAAATTGAGTTATTTAAAACTCAATTTAAGATAAGAATTTCATTTAAAAAAAGATTGTATGCTTGAGCAGTTCTATTTAGTGATTCCTGCTCATCATAAATATGTAAAGACCTAACAAATATATATATATCTAGAAATGATGGAGGATTGCTCACTTAAGTGATAAAAATAAGTATAATATCAATGGCATGCAATTGTAGTTATGTAAAAATAGTGACAGGAATAAAAGAGCATATTTTTTTAAAATATCAAGTACATGAATGTTTATTGTTCTGTAACAGTGCAGAATATATTAATGTTATAACTGCTTTTAATGAATCTACTTTGTATAGAAAAAGTCTAATTAAATATTTAAATGATTATGAGTTTTTTGAAGGGCAGATTATCAAATGAAAGATGATTTTATAATATTGGATTCTCTAGAATGTTTTATTTTGAGCCTTCTATTTCTGAAATTTGTAAACTTCAAATACAATTATTATCAATATAAACACATTCAATCTACATATTCAAGAATTGTTTAACAAATGAAATAATAATTCTTAAGTCTTCTTGTCAATCATTAAACTTTTACTTTTGGAATCTTACATTCTTTATTAAACTCCACATTCATTTTATTATTTATTCAAAAACAAAATTTTCTTTATTTTTCTCCTTAGTTTTATGTTAATAATAATATATTTGTCAGACCTTTCTAGATTTTTTTGTAGTGAATCCAGAAACAAAATTATATATCTATAATATATTTTTTCAATGAAATCTTCATGCTTCATTATCAAGACCAACTTGGAAATTAAACTTGTTATTTTTTGTGTTTAGAAGCTATTGAAATAAAACACGTGACAACTGCTTCTAAGGAATTAAAATCAAATTTCTTACTAGATTAAGATTTATTTTTAAACTATCCTCTTAATAAATTAGTGTACTAATACATAATCTGTTCAATAATACGAGCCTATTAAAAGTGCATTTGCAAATATCAACTTTTTTACATTCTAATTCCTAACTATAATATGTTTTTATTGATCCTTTTACTTGTTTTTATCAGCTATTATAATACATTTAGAAAATTCAAAGAAAGAAAGTGTCTCTCTCTTGTTAGATAGTGTTACTATATCAATAAAATATTAAATCTATTCTGTTTGGATATTTAAGCAATGTATTGGTTAGAACAATAAAGTCTTGAGCATAATGATGTAGAGTCTATAAGATCAAATGGCCTAATTTGTATAACGTAGAGTTTTTTCCTATTTTATTAATATTATTTATATATATTCCATTTCTTTTTAATTCACAAACCAACTTTTACTTTAAATTACTATTAATAGCTTACAAAATAATCAAGTCAGATGTCACATGACCTAATTTAATAAGCTTGTATTTACAAATGTTATATATAGGGCTCGCAAAATAAGCTCTTAACAAACTTTGCGGAATATCCTCAACCCCGTACCAGTTTCTGCTATTGGCATCATCAGTGAGATGCCATGATTTTCAAGCATTAGATTAAAAATATCAGGACAAGTCCAGCACTTTATCTAATATATAACTATTAAGTAGAAAATCTGAAATTTTTAGACATCCAAATGTCTTCCAATCCAGCTATCTAACTTAAATAGCCATATGGGACTGAACTAAGTTCAGATACACCATATATTAATAGCTTCAGCAATTTAAAATTTCCAAAGCCTTAATAGCAAAAAAAAAAAAATCAAAAAAAAAAAATCAAGTCAGATGTCACATGACCTAATTTAATAAACTTGTATTTACAAATGTTATATATAGGGCTTGCAAAATACGTTCTTAATAAGCTTTGCAGAATATTCTCAACCCCAAACCAATTTCTGCAACTGGCATCTTCAGTGAGATGCCAGGATATTCAAGCATTAGATTAAAATACCAGGACAAGTCCAGCACTTTATCTAATGTATAACTATTAAGTAGAAAATCTGAAAATTTCTGACATCCATATTCTGGAAAGCTTATTAATAGCTTCTGTGTGCAGCTTTCTATTTCTTCATAAACAACTTGAGATTATTGCAACCAATTTTTTACACACAATCTTCTTTGTTCCCATCTCCAGAAATGAATCAGAATTTCTCTGAGTCAGGTATGTGCATTGCTTGTCCAGAAGCTCATGAAAATTTTTGCATAACACATGTAGAACCTTTATTTAGGCAAAAAATTACTAAAAGGAGACTCCAATAAATCTGCATTCAAAGCAATTTATTTTATGGATTATAGAATTATAAAGTAAAAAAGTCGAATTTACATTAGTAGTTAGTAGATCTATAGTATTGTTTAGAGTAAGCTTTATTCTAAATATGTAGGGAGAAAATATGTTTATTTTCTAAAAGCTACTATTGTTCAAACTAAAATTTCATCGCCTATTAATCACTAAAATTGTTAAGAATATTTTTTAAACAAGTTCTTTTATGGATGGAAGTAGGTTTTTTTTGTATTCACTAAAAAATAAAAAAAAATTGTAATTGTTTTTTGACAATTGTATTATAATTTGATTAAAATTAACATGTGACATTCATTACTTAGCTGAAAAATAAATTAAGTTAAAATTTCTAAAGAAATATTGAGATCTAAAAGCAAAAATTTAATGACTGGCAAATAGATTTAAGAATGATTGATGAATTAAAATTTGCAACCATTTACTATCACTTTATATATTATTTTTTTTATGCATTTGTAAAATATAGACTTCATAAGCAATATTGTAATCTTGATAGTTTTTTTTTATAAAATAAATTTTGATTATTGGATCAAAGAATTTAGATAGCTATATTTAATATTATATCCATTCTATTGATTCATACTATTGGTATAGATAAAAATTTCCAATTTGATCAAATTATAATACCATAAAATATTATTATTTATTACAACAGAAATATTTTCAAAACTTTGCTAAATAAAATACTTTCGGTCATTATTAGAGATCTGTTATTATTTTAAAGAAGAATCACAAACAAAATTTTGATTGCCAGGTAAGTGAAAAAAGTATTGTGAATAAAATATATAATTTATATTATTTCTAATGATCTACTCAAGGCAATCAACGAGATTTATGACAATGTATAAAAAAGGCCAGTTGCCCATAAAACTTTATTTGTATTAATTAAATAGTTGCTACAGATGTTATGAGATTACTTTTGATTGGGGAAAATATTAGAAATGAAATTTGATGCTAAACAGAGATGTGTACTAGCTGCTATATTGTTTTCCATTTAAATTATGATATTTAAATAATTTGTATGTTTGAAGAGGACATAAAGCTAAAATAGATTTGACAGAGAATTTAATTTAAATCAAAAAACTTTTTATCTTTCTGGCTTTTACATTTAAGATATGCCTGTGATTGGAAAAATGTATCAATTCAAAGACAATTTTCACAAAGAGATCTCATATATTTAAATACCAAAATGACAAGTAGAATGAAACAGTTTCATCAGATGACCAAACTGATGAGGTTTTATAAATCTTTTATTGATAAAAATCAATTGGTTCAAAATGGCATATCACAAAAATCAATTAGCTTGCAGCATTAAGAGTTATCATATAATCTCTTCTCTAAGTGTTAATTAAGCCTAACATTATTTAATTTCAGCATTTAGATCAAAACTTATGTCGTCAGCATAATATTCAAAAACTCAAACATTTTGTCAGCTAGTAACAGAAGAAAAATCTTCAATAACTTTGATAATAAACAAGTGGAAAATATGGATAAATTTAACTATTTTGGTAACTTTTTCATAAAAAGACAAAATTTTATTTTGATGTGCAACATAAACTCTATTTTATCCAGCATTTAACAAGCTAAAATGGACAATTCAGTTATAAAAGTTTATTGAAAAGAGTGCATATTGCTCAAACTGTCCAAATGCTCATCATGATTCAAGACAATTTAGTTGTTTTTTCCCTTTGCATTTGCTTTACTATCTCTTCTTCGTATTCATAGTCAATAAATTTACCCTTAAAAAGAATAATTTTTGTTCCCCAAACATAGACATTAAAAAAAATCTCATGGTGCATAATGCTTCCTTCTACCAAGCTATAAACTTGGTTAGAAATTGGCTCTAGTGAAATGCTTTGCAGAAGAAGTAGGATTTTACTTTCAGGTGTCTGTCCTATAGCCAATTTACTATTGGTTGGTAAATGAGTATTTAATTATTCTTAGATAAATCATACAAACATTTCCCATGTAATAATTAAAAATTCTGTTAAGTATTGCCTTCTTCTTTAATTTTTTTCCATAAAAGGTTGTGGGAAGTCTTTCTATATATTGTCTTTTATCTATATACTTTAAATGTTATTAATAAACAAATGCAGATTACATATTAAATTTTTACAAATCTATATAAGAAACCATTTATTTTTATCCCAAAACATATAATAATATACGACTGTTAGGAATGATTAAGTTGATATATCCTAACTAATAAAGTCTGTTGTGATTTAAATGCCCAATAGGTATTATTTACAAGCATATTAGGTACAATTTACATATTTTTTCCAAAGTTTACAGATGAGTGTTTGAAGCAAACCAGAAATAATTTACAGAACTATATTAATTATACAAGGCTATTATGTAGTTGTTATGATATTGTGATATAAAATATCTTCTTAAAGGTAAAAAAAAAGTTTATTGATTTAAAAATTGTGCTGTATGGAAGTAAGACATATACTTCTGATTGATGTAACATGTAAACATTGAAAAAAAATTATTTAAGAAGTTTCCTAATATTTTAAAAGTATAAAGATGAGATCAATTGATGCTTTGCATATCTTTCTAGATATGATGTATTGATTGTGTAAATGGAAAAGCATGTCATTGAATTGAGTGACAAATAGATGAAGAATAACAGATTTTCTAAAAAAATATTCTGGAGTGAATTTAATTATGACTGCCTTAGAAAAATACTTACATTACAAAATATTTTAAAGAAATTCTAAAAAAGGCAATACTGATTGATTTTATTGGAAAAATATGGTTAAAAATAAAATACAGTGAAGAAGTGTATGTTTAGTGCAAAGAGCTTAAAATATAGTCTTGGAAGACCAATATGTGATGCATTTGGACAAATTTGTAATTCATGTATTGGTTTGTGAAATTATTGCTTGTTTTCTTTTTCTTTTCTTTAGAATTAAGATGGTTATACTTGATGGCTATACTCTTTTACAAATACGTTATCAAGTTAACTATTATTTTGCTATGCTATTTAAATTTGTAAGTAAAAATATATAATTACAATAATATTGTATGTTATTTAACAGAATATAATTGTCAATTTTATATTTTAGTACCAATCTAGCTTATAAATTTACAACACACTAATAAACAAGTTAATGTCAATTAAAATTGGTTATGGATCATAGCTACTAGTGCATGAAATGAAGGTATTAATAACAATTTTTATTGTCACATGTCTGGCAGAATCATGAAATTTTAAGATTTAATTACTGTAAAAATATAATAATTTGTATATATTACATAACAATAGTTTAAATAGATTTATGAAGTTTACATAAAGATTGGAGATCAACAAGATGCATGGTAATGTAAGCAAAACAGGATTTAAAAAGGCTTTAATTTTACTTTTATCAGCAACATGAAAGATGTTAAAATCTGACAAAATAATCATCTACATAAAAACATTTTTTTAATTTTTTAGAATAAAACATAATAAATTCATTTTATTAATATAAATTAAGAAATATGTCTATAAAATGAATCCATCAATAAATTTTATGTCAATAATATTGTAAGTACAGTATTAAGTATTATACTTTCTTGTGGCTTTTCTATTATTTGTCCAGGAAATTACATGATTTTGCTAACTATGATTCTTCATGGAATGATGACTGCCAGCATATTAATTATATCGATATAGATTAAGCAATATTGGAGCAGAAAGAATAATTTAGTAAAATGAGTGATGTTAAATCTAAATATATCTTAATATTTATTTTTTACTTTCAGAGATTTTTTTTTTAAATGTCTTAATACAAAATGCCCAAGTTATTACCTGGGATGCTAGTGTTTAAGAAGAAACATTATTACATATGTCAAATCCTATTTTGATTGGCCTAGCTCTCTAATAAGTTATTGAATAAATTAATGATCTTCTTTAATATCATATTGGTTGGATAATGATATGTTTTTGATAATAGTGACAGTAGAGTATTGAAAATTGCAATGTTTAAATAGAGTATAGACTCCTGAAATTTGTATCATTAATCTGATCCTTAATATTACTGATCATTTCATGCAGTCTGTGCTCATATTATTGGTACTATTTATCTCATGGGGACTTGCCTCATATAATTCAAGTGTTACTATCTAGGACTTCAAATTCTTTTGGGTCAAATTATCAAAATGATTACATGTTTGTCTGTGGATTATTTTATTGTTAAATGATCTAAACCATATGTCTGTACTATGTCAAATAATACATAGTAATCTATCAGAAAAGATAATACAAGGAAGTTTAAAATTAAAACTATTTGTTATTATAGCTTGGGTATTCTTATGAATATTTTTTAGTTTAGAGATAATAGTACTTTTAATGCATTCTAACTCAACTATTGATCAAACTTTGTACACATATGAAATATTTTTTTTATCGATGATTAGATTCCTTTAAAACAATTGTTTATTGTTGCTGTTAAGAGTTATTCAGCATTTATTTAAATTTCCATAGATTTTTAAAAATCTATGACTACAGGATTCATAAATAACTGTTATTGTTTTAAAAATATTTAAAACGATATTTCAATTTCTAAGATTATGGCTTAGTAATGCACATGTTTGACTCAAGTACAGAAAATCCTAGTTCATGCATTCTGAAAAAATTAAATGACTTTGGAGCCATTCAAATTGTTTAACAGTTATGTACAAAAATATAAAAGTAATATAATCAAATGGTTTGTGATGTCAGAGATCATATGATGTTCAGTCACTGAAAGTGATAAAAGTAAATTGCTATCCACAAATTTTTAGTTCTTAAGGTTGGCATATTACCATTGTATGACACCAAGCAGAGTATTACAGAAGTAATTTTGGCACACAAATGTTTATTAATAAAAGACAATAAAAATTATACGAAAAATAATTACGAGTTAATTCATCATTATTTTCAACTATTATTAATGTCTTGCAGGATGAAAATCCCTCCAAATTTTTTTTTGAATAAAATGCAAAATCATATCTTTTCCACATCATATTTTCAAGGTATTTCATATATGGTCTTTTTCTAGGGCTTTTATAATCTCTTGGAATATCATTTAAGACTTCAGTTGAGGTATCTTTATCTGAAATATGTCTAAATCAGCTCCATTTGTTTTATAAGTATTTCAGTGATAATGATACTTGTTTTCTCACCTAAGTATTTTACTTTCAATCCCAATTTCCTTTTTCAAAATTAATTATGTTTCCATCTGTATTAATAATTTGACAAGGTATTTGTATTTGATAACTTCTAATTTGTCTTTGAACAAATCCATTAACATTTCTTTGTTTTTTTAATATTTATCTTTAGATTTTAACAGATAACTTGTGCAACATTACCTGAAGCTCTGAAGCATTATTTTCAAAAATAATCACACCATCTGTAAAATTTAGATGGCTTAAATAATCATAAATTTTTATTCCTCTTAACTTTTCAATGTATAAACTACAATAAAAAATTTGAAAATATGTAGTGACACTCTGTATATTCTCATCAATGTTAATTTCTTATTGCATTTTGATATTTTTTTAAAATATGGAAATATCCTATGTCTATATCATGATAGTTTAAAGTTTTAATAATTGTCTAATGTTGATAAAATCAAATGCCTTTTTATAATTCACAAATTCAAAACATAATAGCAATTCATATTTATTGATCCTTTCTATAACTTTTCTCAACACTTGTATGTGATATACTGTGCTAAAACCAATTTTAGACCAAACATAGTCTTTTGATTTGTTTAACCTCACTAGTGACCGTAAATGAGTTAATTATAGGTAAACAAAAATAAAATTTATTATAAATATTTAAAAAATAATAAAAAGATTAAAAAACTGCTTTGAAAAAATTTATATAATAAAATATTAAAAAATTTAAATAAAATAAAAGTAAAAAAGAAGACATTTAATATGTATATTTTTAAAAATCATTTAACTACTTCTAATATTAATCCGTTTTAAAATCAACTCAAATATATGTAGACTGCTAGGAGTTATTTTCTAATTAACATGATAACTAAGCAATCATATTACAGTAGCTATTATTTTAAGCCCATCATTTTTGACTGCATTTTTTAAATTTACATATTAATTACAATGCAATCAAACATTCTTATTTAATATTCCGTGATAAATACAAGCATTATTTTTAAACAAAATATTTATCTTGTGATACGATCATTAACACATTTTACTGTTCTTATTGTGACCGAGATATCTAATAATTATATGGATGAGTTCCTGACAAGGTTATATGATGAGCAGCCACATGCCAATTAACTATTATAGTTTTATTTAGCTGATCAAACATTTGAGAATTTATCTAGTAATATAGCAAATCTCTCCATACAGCAACATCATTTAATGGCACTTCTGTAAAGAAAGAGTTGCTACTATTTAACAGACTGTGTAAGCATAAGAAATGGTAATCATGTGCTACTTTAGTGATTTAATAACAATCTTAGTCAAATAATGTTGGTGACTATGATTATTAAAAAACCAAAGACATCAAAATATATCGATGCTGATCTAGATTTAGATCTGTAGGACTATACTAGTGAATTACCTTGTATTGAAAATATTATTGTGTTTTTAATTGGGGTCATAACTCTATAGTTAACTAAAAAGGTAAAAGATAGCTGCTGGAGGATTGCATTAAATCCAAAAATCTAGCTGTCTTGCACTCATATCTAAGGCTCCTTACTGATGAAAGCTACAAGTTAGAAACTAGTCTGGGGATATCGTATGAATAGACATTAGATAGAGATTTTGATACATAATCCATTTACTGTCCATTGTTTATTATGGATTGCACTTGGTGGCACTACTGTATAAGCATAAAAAATGGTAATCATGTGACATTTTAGTGGTTTAATATTCAGCTATTGAGTCTGCCACTCTATACTATACAAAACAATACATAGCACTGAAATGCTTAATAATTATTGATACAAAACCTACACATTTACAAAAAAAGTCAGTTTATAATAATAATAATATGGTCAGATTATTAATACAGATGGAAACATAAAAGATGAAACCAATCATAAAATTAAACTTCGATGATGTAGTTTTGTTAGAAATAACTTATTGTTAAAAACAAACAAATATATATCTATATGTTAAAACAGAAAAAAAAATAATAGATGTATTTTGTCAGCCATTTTGTAAGAATTTGAACCTCAAATTCTTAACAAAAGAGCAATATAGATCAGAAAACTTGGAATATGAAAAAATGTTGTTGGGAGTAACAATAAAGGATCAGAAATTGAATACTTGAATGAGAGAATAAATGGATATTATTGACATTATTAAATGAATTAAGAGACTGGAATGGAGCTAAATTGCTGAAAAAAATAATAATAGATGGATAGGGATAGTTCAGGTCTTAAACTGGAATCCAAAAAATTATAAAAGGCCTAGAAAGTACCAACATGAGATGTATGAATAAAATATAATTTGTTGGTATGGTATGGAACAGAGAGGCTAAGAAACTAGATTAAATTTGAAGAGACCATTCTGCAATGTATCAATAATGATTGAAAATGATAATAAATATGTACAAAAAATATTTATAAGATTAAAAGTTCTATTTTTAAACTATAAAATTATTTCTTTTTTAATTGTGTTATTTAATATTTTCAAAGATTCAGTAAAATAAAAAGTTTTATTTTAATTAGCTGAACCTTTCCCCCCTTCTGATTTCTGTTTTCATCAGTTTCTAAAATTGTTGAGGATTTGAAAAGAGAAAGAATTGAACTGAATTATTATTTATAAATAAAAAAAATTTGTGAAAGATGTTTTGAAAGAAATTGCAGGAGAGTGCAAACAGAATAAAAAAAAGCTGACAGATAGTTTTAAGAAAAGAAACATCTAATAACATTTAAAGAATAAGGAAATTAATTAGAAGATTTGGAAAAGTGCTGTAGGTTTAGTTGTACCTTTACAAGATAAGTAATAAGAATAGTTTAAAAGTACAATCTATGTATTATAACAAATAAAAAATAAATTCTGAACAATTATGAATGTAGGTAAGATATAAAAATGGAATTTTAAAATAAAAAGTGAGTCTATTCAAAGATGTATTGAAGATAAGAACAAATGAGTTATCTAAAATAATATGAACTATGCATAAATATTGGAAAAATTATATCATAAAACCAACTGCTATATTTATTACTTCTAGCATTAGAATGTATTTAAAATAATTCTAAAATTATTATATTATACTTTTTATATTGATTATTGAAAAAAAAAAGACAGAAAAAATGGAAAATTTGCCTCAAAAATGTACATGTTGAATAGATTCTATAAGAAAATTTTCTTCACATTTTCACAATTCAAAATTTTAAAAGATTTAATGACTTCTACTAAAATTTATATTTGATGTTGAAATGTTCTGATTAAAATTTAAGAAATTGAATTTTACAAACAATAATAAATTACAAAAAAGCAATAAAAGGAAAATATGATTTTGAAACTTGAAAACTTTTCCTCAGTATAAGTTTAACTTTATCTAACTTTGGTCCTTTTCTTTAGCTATGTCTAAAGTATTATATAAATGTGTTACTGTTTTTTACATATGGATTTTATTTTTCTATATGGAAAGTAAAAATTGTCTATTTCTGATGACCATTTGCTTTCTTTCTTAATATTCTATAACTAAAGTCACTTTAAAAAATGTTTATATAAAGTTGTTTTCATTTTCCATTTTTATATTCAAATTAATTGTATTCTCTGATAATAAAAAAATTAATTATTATAAAAGTCTGCTCATAATAGAATATCCAATAATATTAAAGGCACAAGTATTGAAATGAGAGTTAGATCATTTAGTATTTTTTCCTTGATATATTATTATTACCAACAGCAACATCACATAACGTTCTCAGCTTATTCATATGTTTTCAAGAACAGTTTCTTTTATTCTATTCTACAGAAATTCTACTTTTTTTGAGTAGTCATTTGGATTGGTTCAAATCCTAGAATTTTTGAATTTCAGGCCATTAATTTGAATAATATAAAATAATAAAAGATACTAAATGTATGTGTATTCATTTCCACATCAAGTACTATGTTTTTGTAAAAAAAGACAAGCAATATTGGTTTGAGATTATGGATACTGTAGTATTTTACCATCTGGTATCCATCAGTTACACAAGTTTACAAAGATAATACTAGAATATAATAAAAAAAAACTATTAAATCTTATCAAGTTAGTAATGATTCTTGAAGATCATATAAATAGCATTGTCTTTATTTTTAAATCTTTAACATATTATATAGGCATTTATCATTTCTTTCTCTCATATATCTTTAAATGATATGATAAACATGATTGGGATCAACTGTCACCAATATCATATTATATTGTGTTACTAAACTTAGATATTATTAATTAAGATATTAAAAAAAAAAAGATTAAAAAAACAGAAGAAAAAAAGGCCATCTTTAATGAAGTATTTATTCTTAGATGAAATTTCCTATTTTTTATTAGAAAAGGGAAAATAAAATTTAATATAGCAAGGTCTCTTTTAAATGTAAATTTTTATATGAGTTGATTTTTACACATAAGTATTTGGATTTTTGTCATTTTAAAGCTTGTAATTGTATTATTTTTAAAGTAGTACCATTTTACTTGCCAACTAGAACATGTCAAACTTCCTGCTTTCATACATTTGATACCTTCCATTTTAAATAAATATATGGATGATTATTATCCCTTTCATTTATTTTTTTCAAACAGGTGTGATGAAATGGAAGTTCTAAAGTATATATATAAACTTGCTTGAATTTCCAAACATATTCAAAACATTACTGAACAAAAAAACAACCTGTAGGAAAAACATTTAGTACAACTATAGAAAGGTGAAAAGTTGTTATATATATATAGTATCAGTAAATTTTATAAAAAAATAAAAACATGTTGCTGTGGCCTCTTTTTTTTTATTTCTTTATAGTAATCCTAAAGATATAATTAAATGGACATATTAAGGTCATATGTATGAGGGATCAGATTGACTTAAGGTCAATATGAGTATGACAATAATATGGGCATCAAAAAGGACTTTAAGCATTTCCTCCTCAGATTTTCAATGAAATGGTGGCTGAAGAGCTGGGGAATATTGAATCTTGCCCATTAAAGTTTAAAGATTTGCTATCTTAATATAAACTGAACACAGATTATATATATTTGTGGGAGATGATCTGAATCAATTGAAGAGTGCTGGTTCAGCACGAAATTCGAATATTAGAGATCATTTATCTTTTACACATGTATGTGGTCATGTGTTTCAGTTGTATAAATAGATTGGATAAATGTATGAAGGTTGAAACTTCGAATTCAAGTTCCTTATAATTCCTAAAGATAAAACAAAATAACTCCTCCACCTCCATCCAAAAAATAACATATATAAATGAATTATTATACTGAAAAAGATAATAAAAAAAGTATTGTATATATTCAAAACTTCTTATTTTAAAAAATTCTAAAAGATATCTTTAACTACTCTTTTACATAGCTCAAGGCATTATTTAGCAAAAATCTACTTTTAAAATACAGTAGTAAAAATGAATATTAATCATAAACAGTATCAAGAGGAAAATGTCAAAAACAAATATGTATATAATATTATTAAAAAAACTAAGCCAATTAAGTTTAATAGAATTACGACATAAGCATTATAATTCATACTTTTAGTACAAGAGTGAAAAAAAGTACATTTTATTTTATTAAATAGTAATTTTTTTAAAAAAAAAATCCCATGATTCATTTTTATAAAATCAGGATAGAAAAAAGGGGAGAGGTTAAAAGAGAGAAATTGGGTCAATGCCTTAATTGTTAGCCAAAGAGGACAAGTAGAGTTATATACTTTGCAAAGAATTGAAAATATTTATACAATTGTACAAAAAATATTGATATATTTAAGCAGGAGTTTAATTAAGTGAAAAAACTTTATACTAATACTACTTACTGGATTAATAGCAATGCTAATTACATATTACCTCACGGTTATTATTTTCACAGCTATTGGGGCTGAGAAATTTCCTTTTTAGAAGTTGTGGTAAGTATCTTAACCTAAAAAAAATGCATTTATTACGAGTTAGTATTAGAATCAACACACACACATATATATGTAAGTATGTGCATTTTAGATTCACAGGATAGATTATTGCTGCATGTAGAGAATGGTTAAAATGATACCTTGGTTAATTGAAGTATCTATATTATTTACAGAGTAAAATATTCTGAACACTGACTCTTAAACAAAATGAATAATGAGAGATGGAAAGATTATAGAACAAAAAAGTCTTTAAGTAATAAAATATTGATTCTTTTCAAAGTAAAATACACACAAACAATGAAGTTTACATTTTGATCTTCAGATTTTACCAATAAAATATATTAAAGTCACTTCTAAATCAGTAATATAATATAATAAAAAAATTTAAATTAACTTAAACTATTAGTAAAGGTATTATTAAAAAAATCATACTAAAGAAAGATAAAATTTCAAATACCAAAGTAAAACAGTTGTAAGTATTAATTATGAGCATATATATACTGTATACTTGGGAAACTATGGTTCATCAACTAAAAGCATATTAAATTTAATTAACAAATGATCAGTTCTCACAGACAAGAGGAAAATATTACTGACCTGTATTTTTATAGTAGGGTTTAACATAATTAAATCATAAAAAAAAATTGATTAAAGAATATAAATATTTTTTTATAATTTTATTTCATAACATACAGGTACATATATACATACTCAAGTACAAAGTATATTTTTTAACTTTTATCTTTTCATTTTATTCTATTTATATTTTTGTGTAGATTGCATTTTCTTTCATATTAAGTTATTATGTTGTCGTTATATAATTATATTATTCTTTTCAGCAATTGTATTACAAGTTAATAAGTATAGAAGTAAAAAGAAAAAAAGGTTTACATATGTTAATCAATAACAAAGTGGTAACCTGCAGACGATAGGCAAATACCGAAAATATACATACTTAACTTGATGTGGTTTTATATATATATACACACACCAGATGCAAGTAAATCTATCTATGAGATTTTTTAAATATTAAAAATATATATGCATAATTTTTCACTAAAGAAGTAGAGCAGAGGGGGTATGAACATGGCCCTGTTTTGAAAATAAAACCATGTAATCAGATTAATATTATTGTCATACATTTTAATAAGTGTAAAATAAGTTATTAGGGTTAGTAGAAGAATGTCACTTAAAGATAAAAAAAAACTTAATGTTAATTATAAACTTAATTAATAGTTAGGAGACATTGTCAATATCACGCAATTTATATATAGTATGTACGTAATTATTTTTCCGACACCAATTTTTTTTTTTTTATAAAAAAAGTATACATATTTATTGTTCAAAAACAGTTAACATTTTAATGGAAAACAATTTTACAATTATAACAAATCTTATAAAATTAAATAAATTTAATTAATAATAATTTATTAAATGTGCTCCTCTTGCCGGAGTAGCAGTGATAGAATAAGTGGAAATCTGTCTCAAAGTTCTCAGATCGCAATTCAATTCCATTACACTAGTACCTCAATTCCATGTGAATTTTTAGGTTATCTCTCCAAGTAACAAACGGATTATTTATTTAGTAAATTCATATAAAGACTTGGTTTACAAAAGATTAAATAAATCATATAGGTTTTAGTTCATAATCTAGGGTGTTTAAACTGTCATTAGCTTAGATAAAAGAATAAATCACTACTGTATAAATACAATGCTAGTAATAACTTCTGGATGATAAAATACATGATCATTCACTGTTTGTGGCAGTCTGTGTAGATTGAAGTTCATTGACTTAAATAAAAAATACTCATAATCAATTGCTTAGAAGATTCACATGAGATACAAGTATCAATGTAACTGCAAAATCCACCTGCACCAAACAATGAAGGTATTAACTGGTATTAGTTGCAGTGAACAATGAAGAAATCATTTTTTATGTGAGAGGGAACACTTTTTATATCAACTTTACATTTATTAATGAAAGTGAAAGTAAAATAACCTCTAATGAAAGAAAATATAGAATTCATAGTGCTATCTCTATTTAGTATTATCCACAATAATTTAAATACCAGAATTTGTATACTTTCTCTAATATTTTATTGTTTCATTAATAATCCAAAATTTCTTTTTTACTATTTTATTTATTAATCTTTTGTTATAGTTGTTTCTTTTTTAAAAAAATTCCTTAAATGATTGTCACTTTATAATTTAAATTATTGATTGAGTTCGTATTACTGATTAAGTTTGGAGATATTTTTTGTGTTCTTGACAATTAAAATTCCCCCTTTAATATCATTTTACGTAAATTTACCCATATTATTGGACAGGATCTGTATATACTTAAGATAATGGAATAACCTTCCGTGTTGAGTAGTAATTGTGAATAACAATAAGGTCAAAATAAAATATTGTCTACTTAACTAGTTTTACTCTATTAAACACTAGACATGATTTGGTAGAAAATTTTTTGTGGTATTTCCTTTATCCTCTTTGTATAATTTTCTTTATATACTTTATTACCTTAAGTTACTTAATGCCTAGTTAATATGTTGGTAGGATTGTCAATAGTAACCTCTGATATGTGAAGTCAAAAATTAGTATTATTGAATTTTGCAATGTATAAAAATGATTACCATGAATTCCTTGTGTTTAGGTAAAACTAAATCATTATAAAAATAGTAGACATACCTATATCAATACCTATATCAATATCAATATTTATATCAACAATTTTAAACATGTTGCCAAGGCAATTCTGCATTTTAAAAATCACAATTGTTTTTACACTTTAATTTACAGTCTAGTATGTTTATAGAGAAAGTAAAAATTGCAACTTAGACTACAGAAATTCAAATTATTGAGTACAAAGGAATTTAAATTACCATCTATAGCCAGGAAATTGTGACCAGTTTTGAATGTTGATTAATAAATAGTATAATATAACATTACAAAGTACAATTTTAATTTCAAGTTTGCACCCAAAGTATTATTTAATAGTAGGTATAATAATGCTCAAGATGATTGGGTTTATATGTCAACATTAAAAAAAAACAGTCAACTTACTTTCTAGGCAATTTCAATATCATTAACTGTCAACCAATTTAAAACTGTTGGTATAGGATAGTGTCTATTTAAAATCCCGTTGGATTTATACTTTTTATTTGTAAGTCTACCTATGTTTATATAGATAGTAAAAATGGTAACTTGACCATAGAAATTGAAATTGATGATAGAAACAAATTTAAATAATCTTTCTAAAGTAGGCAAAGACAACCCTGTTCTGAATCCAGCAATAATAAAATTCAAACTGCCCCAAAACTATTATTTAAATAATATGTGTAATAATGTTCTCAGGCTAAATGGTTTTATAACTTATTCTTAAAAAAAATCAGTCAATGCATAGACAATCCCAATATCAGTAACCCTCAACAATTCAACCTATTGTCAAGGCAATTTTTAAAGAATAAAAATAGAATTCACTTTTTATTTATGGTGTAATATATTATAACGGTCAGATGGAATGGAGTCTTACTGTATCTATTTATCAAGGGGCAACCACTAGGCTACTTGGGAACCCTAGAGAATTTATAGAGTGGGCAGATATATACAGTTAAGATCTGATTTTTTTACATATTTATTATTCTGACCGTCAGCCTATTACACTAATCAGAGAGATGCAGAGAGATTTATAGAAATATAAATTCTTAGTTTAAAAATATTTTCAATATTAAAAAAAATAAAAGAAGCTTCTGCCAGTAATAACACACACAAACATTTATTTTAAACATATAAAAATAAAATTGAGGAATAAAATTATTATTAGTGTTGGGTTAATTTAAATTAAAATTTTATTTTAAACAATCTGCACAGATGAATTTAATAATATTTTTAGAGTATTATATGAATAAACTACATAGATTACATTTGAAAAGGAAATATTCTATCCCTTATTTAACCTTTAGGCCAAAAGTTTGCAGTCAAACCAATGCCAATCCATCACCTGATGGACTAATGTATTCAATGTGGCATGAATACGACAGCACAAATACCATACTGTCAGGAATGTAAATCTGAACAGCATGGTTATAGAAGACATTGACTCTCGTCCAGTACAGGAATACTACATCTGTCTGGCGAGAAGAACAATAAAAAAACTCCTAGGAAGGGACTAAAGTTTTTCATCTTAACATCCATTCCACAGACTAAAAGAAGATCCAAAGAGCAGGGAATACCATCTGCTTCTCCGATGGTCAGTAGATAAGGGACTTATTTTTCCCAAGTGTGGCATATAATAGGATTTTGCAAGTAGCAAATCTCATGCTACATTGCATTAATTATACCAATATATTCAATCAATTAACCAATTTTAACTATGAAACAAATAACCTAAGATTAATCCTCCTTTAATTAATTAATATATTTATAAATCTATGCAGCCATTCATGCCCAATTTAAATTTAACATTTATATAATTTATCTAATAGTATTAATAAAAAATAAAACACACAATTAATTTTGAAAATTCAGATGAAGTCTATTTTAAAAAAATTAGGTTTAGCTTGTCAAATCTTAAAAGTTCTTACTATTTTTTTTTTTTTTGAATTTTTCACCATTCTAAAGAAGAGTCCTGGTTCCTGGTGTCAATTCCCATGAAGTCTTTATTTTCAGAAGACCAGTCTATTGTTCTGGGAGGTGGTCTTAGTTGCTTCTAATCCTGGTACTATTTTATTGTGAACCCAGAGATCTAGGTCTACAACAGTAATTAATATTCCATCTAACAGTCATTTCATTTGAAATAAGTGAGAGACAAGTAAGGTTTATCGCTTCTTCACAAATCCAAGTTGAAACTGTCCTTAATTTTTAATATTTTTTTTTTTTATATACATTGTCTGAATCACTCAACAATCAATCATTTTCAGTATTAGGGTCCCAGCATTGTTTCTGCATCTTTGGACATTCTGCCAGGGCAGGGAACAATCTTTAACTCCTATCTTTATCTTTCATATGCATTTTAATTATATAAGATCCCCAAGGCTAGTTTGTTTTTCACATAATCTATGACACAATCATTTTATTTGAGATTTCCAGGTATTAATTAATACCCGTTTCTATTTTGATTAATCGTTACTTTTTACTAAAATATTTTATATTTGGACTTTATCTTTTTTTTATGAAAAAGTACATTCAAATCCTTTTTAATTTAAAAAAAGAATTTTAAAGTTTTGCATTTCGCGCAAATATATATATACATTTAACACCTCTTTAATTTTTAGCTTTTAGTTTTTATTTCCTCAACTTTAAGTTTTTATTTAATATTAAATAATGTAACGGCAATATCATTACATATCACTAAACATCCTCAAAACACAAAAACATTAAAAAAAAAATTTACTTAGTGTTAATAATTATGTTACACAAATGTTAATTATATACTAAACTTTTTTTTAAGAAAGACAAAACTTTGGTCAGTAATTACAAAAATGAATAATATAATGAAAAACATCTCCACATTCATAACAGCAATATGCCTCTCTTCCTTTCAAGTTTCTTTCTTCTATTTTTAAGTATTACTTAGGCAAGTTAAATGTTGACTATAAATAAGACTTTTTTTTTTTAAAAAAATCTATATTAGCTATTACATTTTTGCCCTTTAAATATTACCTTACACATGGACAATTTTTTCATTAAAGTAGGGATACTAAAAAACAAAATTCAAACTATAACTATGCGTACATACAAAAAATATATTTATTTCAGGAAAACGAGTTGCAGGCATGATTTGTTTTAAAATTCTTAGGTATTCATGGTTAGAAGTGTATCGCTTCCCACATTAAAAGCAATTATAAGTTAGAATGGAATGGAGTCTTACCATATTTGAAAATTTATAGATGTTTTCTAATAGCTACTTGAACCTTAAAAAATTATAGAGCAGGATGATATGCAGTTAAGATCTGATTTTTTTTTGTTCATATTTATTATTTTGACTACATCAAATTTATGCTACTAGCTCAGGGAGATGTACAGATTTATAAAATATAAATTTTATTTAAAAATATTTTCAATATTTTAAAAAAAGAAAAGAAGCTTCTGCCAGTAATAACACACACAAACATTTATTAAACATATATAAATAAAATTTATAAAGAAATTTATTATTTAGGTTGGTTATTCATTTTTAAAATTAAATTTTATTTTCAAGAATCTAGTATATGAATTTAAGTACATGAATATAATAGTGACAAATATCATACTGTCAGGAATGTTGACTAAATAGCATGGTCCTAGAAGAGGAGCTGACTTTCATCCAGTACAGAAATACTAAGACTAGTCTGGTGAGAACAACATAAAAATCATAGGGCGGACTGGCTTCATCTATTTGGGTCCGTATTCCATAGGCTAAGAGGGTGATCCAAGGAGCAGGAATACCACCTGCTTCAATGGTCAGCAGTGAGATAAGGACGTATTTTGCTCAAGTGCAGTGTATAACATGATCTAGCACATAGCGAATCTCTGATACTTTCACATTGATTAATTACACCTAACACATCTAAATTCATGTTTATTCCAATTTAATTAAGCAAAACAAATGAATTCAAGATTAACCCTGCATTTAATGAATATAACTTTACAAATCTATGCAGCCATTCACGCAGACTTAAATTCTTTAATATTTAGTATATAATTTATTTAATAAATATTGTTAAAAAAATGGAAATGATTAAATTAGCAAACTCAAATGTATAAAAATTAAACATTAATAATTGATTTTGAAAAGCCAGATTTAAAGTTCATTGGGAAAAAATGGTTTAGCTTGTCAAATCTTGAAAATGCCTTCCTAATTTTAAATTTTGAACACAGACAGAAGAGTCCTGATTCCTTTGTGTCAATTCTCACAAATTCTTTATTTAAAGACTGGTCTATTGTTCTGGAAGGTGGCCTTAGCTGGCTCAATCCCTGGCACATTTTGCTGTGGAACCCGGATGCATCTGGTCCTGCAAATATACCATTCATAATTCAACAGTCATTTCATTTGAAATATGAGAGACAAGTGCATCTTATTGCCCTCTACAAAATCAAGCTGGAACTGTTTAATTTCAATATTTTTCTTTTTATTCACATTGTCCAGATTCACTGGTATAATCAATTATTTTATTAGGGGTCCTGTTACTATTTTCAGTTTATTGGACATTCTGCTTCAGGTATAGAATGACCTTAATTTTTATCTATATCTTTCATCTGACTTTTTAATTATATAAGATCCCCAAGGGCTAGTTTGCTTTTTGACAATTAATAACACAATCATTTCCATTTTGAGATTTCAGGAATTAATTAATACCTGTTTCTATTTTTACTAATGTTACTTTTTACTAAAATATTTTATATTTAAATCTTCTATCTTTTTTTATAAAAAAGTATGTTCAATTACTTTTTTTTATTTAAAAAAGAACCTTTAAAGTTTTGCATCTGTGTGAATATATATACATTTAACAACTCTTTAATTTTATAGCTTTTAGTTTTTATTTACAAACTTAAGTTTTTATTTTAATCTTAAATTAATGTAATGGCATATTATATACCATTACAATATTTATATAGACATTAAAGATTGTACCTTGATGAAAGGAGTTAACATTATTGACAAAAAGAAGTTTAAATAAACATCCTTAACCAGGTAAGTATAGGATGTCCTGAATGTCTACTAATAAATAATCAAATATACATTACAAAGTGCAATTATAGTTTTAAAATTGCACCCAAAGTATTACTTAAATGACAAGTGTAATAATATGCAAGACTAAATGGCTTTATAAGTAATCATTAAAAAACAAGTCAAGAGTTAGACAATTCTAATATCAATAACAATCAATAATTTAAAGCTGTTGTCAAGTTGAAAACCTTTAACAATAAAGGTGGAATCCTACATTTATTTTCAGGCTAATATATATAGACAGAAAGGTTGCAGTTTAACCACATAAATTAAAATTATTGATATAAGAACATTTAAATAAACATCCTTAATCAAACAAGTATTACCCGATTAGAATGTCGATGTAATAAACAGTGTAATATAACATTACAAAGTGCAATTATAATTTCAAAATTACATTCAAAGTATTATTTAAATCATAAGTCTAATAACACTTAAAACTAGGTGTATTTGTATGCAATCATTCAAAGAACCAGTCAACACTTCAATATCAATATTTGTCAACAATTTCAAACTGTTATCAAGGTAACTGCCTTTTAAAAATCACAATCATTTTACAGATTTATTTATGGTCTAGTATGTTTATGTAGACAGTAAAAATTGCGACCTCACCACAGAAAT
>JAQFVV010008062.1:0-43615 GCA_028023455.1 Epiperipatus broadwayi
TTTTAAATAATTGGTGAACTGCCCTTCTAGTGGCCATGTTCAATAACTTTTTATAATGAGTAAATGTACCACTTCACCACTATATTTTATATCTTTTTATTCAGTTATCCAGAACAATAACAACAAGAGAGCAAACTTAAACCAACTTCTCACACAATTCAATGTAAATTGTTTTAAATAAGTGATATAAAGTTTGTAATGCAGAGATATTCGCACTCATATCTAAAACTCTATAATAAATAAACATGACATATATGTAATGATCAATAATATTTTAATATTGAATAAATACAATATCATGTGCACGTTACCAAATCTACTTTAAGCAATAATTTCACTACCCCTCTAGCCACCATGTTCAATAACTTTTTACAGTAAGGTCATATATAAATTGCTTTATGCCCAATCACACATGCCTGCATATCATCAATAAATATTTCATCAAGCTATAGTCCAAGCAGCAATAGGTAAATTAGAAAATGAATTCCCAACTCACCACTGCAATCTATAATTTTATATTGACCACCATGTAACACAATGCCCAATAATAAAATACATTTTACATTTATTAAAGAGTGGATTATTAATAATCATTTTAATACCTGCCATACATATAGAAATTACAATATGTTCAATCACATATGTTTCCATATCATCAAAATCAGATTTTAAAAAGTCAGAATCAAAACAGTAATATGCAAAAAACAAAAAATAAATAATCTACTTTCCTTATGGGCTTATGCCTGTTATTTTATCTCTTCTTTTAAAGTCATTGTTAATAAATCAGCTAGCACAAAAGAAAATTCAAATGTTTGTTATTTCATCTATTCTGGAATTGGACAACCATCTCATACACTTTTGAATGAACATTCTTTAATTCACTTGCTATTGCAGGTCACAGTATCTGAGATTCATCAGTTCTTCATTATAATCCCAGCATTGACAAAGATGGAATGAAATTTCGGTGAAATGTTAGTAATCTAATTTAGTAAAGGAATTTTATATTTGGGTGAGATGGAGAACTTTTTGGAGAGTTAGAAACTTTAAACAATATTCTTTGTATGCTAAATGAAATAATTTTTCTATGCAAAAAATGATAGTTTCTATGTAGCCAGGGCTGGCTGCTTGATGTCATTATTTCTATGCATAAGCACAGAAATATGCTTCATTTACATGGCCCTCACCCAACTTAAGGCCTGTTTTATGTTACACACTTTATCTGAATGCTCACAGTTCAAAGTTCACTACAGTATCGTGTAAGGGTGACTGGACTTCAGCCTGCCACCATTCTTCAAATATGCATGACAAACTAATTAGCTTACTACTCACTTGACATACTATTACCTGCTAACAATTGTAACCGTCTTCACGCTTCCCTACTCAACATGGAAGCTTCAAAGATCAGAAAGGGTGCAGCCAAGCACGATATCACTGAGCTCACATGAAGACTAATAATGGTATAATCCAAACAACTTTTATTTTTATAAAACTTAAAATTACTAACAACATATTGGTCAAACATATATTTGTAGCAAATTCAATTAACTTATCATCAGATATAACATTTCATTGTGTTATTTATCATTGAATACATTGTCATTTATACAACATTATAGATAGAGTTTAGGATACAGTGATCCATTTTTCTTATTGAAATATTTATTAGGGTATATAGGCATATATCTACGCTTATTGTAATTTGTATATGTGACCAACTATGGCAATTTAGGTCCATCTGACAACAATTTATTGCATCTAAGACCTGGGTTTAAAAAAAATACCTTTTTTAAAAAAATTTAATAGATTTATTTATGCTAACAGACTTTCTATTTTAGGTCATAAGACAAAAAAAAATCTAGTAAATTTTTCAACGACTATAAAATATTCTTGTTTTCAAGGCAGGAAATAAATTGAAAGACTTTTTAGTAACTTTATCATTAGTCAAAACTTGGTTCTTCAGTATGTTGATTTCTATGACCAAATTAAATCAAACTGATTTTCCAACAAGAAATTTTCAAAAATATATGTTTGATCAAACTTCACATTTTACTCACAACTAAATTAATAACAAACTTCAAACAATTGATTTATGACTTAATAATTTATTTATTTATTTATTTTTACCATTTTCTGATGTTTTGTCTTCATATATAATTTATCATTTTCTGGTTGTAATATTTTGATGGTTTTCATCATTGCATATAATCAAATAATGCTTCCTATAACAGGTTTGCATTAAGTACCATAATTTTTACAGAATAGGGCAAATCGTTTTGGGGATATTACTTTTATATAGCAATAAAGAACAAGGGAAAATACCTTCTACAACTACTGTAGCTTCTGAATTGCCCAGGATTTTAAATGAAGAAGTGAGGCATGCAATTAAATTTATGAAGAAGAGAGTAGTTTGAGGTAATGGTGGAATTATAAATGATATTTTTAAAAAAGCAGATGAAGAAATAGAATTTTGGGGGAAGTTATATAGCAAATGTCTAAAGGATAGAGGTAAGACAAATGATTGGAAGAATGCAATATTAATATTTAAAAAAGGTGATAAAGATATTACAAATTACATACCTATTAGACTTTTATCATCAGTTCTATACACTATTTCTATCAAAATAATTACAGCTCATTTATGGTAAACTTTGGATTTTAACCAACCAAAAGAACAAGATGGATTTAAATGGTTTTACCACAGTGGATCATATCCAAGTATTAAGAAAAATTATAGAAAGAATCAATGAATATGAATTGTCATTATGCTTTGGATTTGTAGACTATGAAAAGGCATTCGATTCTATAAGCATTTCTTCAGGGATTAGAGCATTGGATCATCAAAGTATAGACCCTGGATATTGTCATATTCTAAAGAATATTTATCACAATGCAAGAGCAACAATTAGATTACATAATGATACTAGGAAGGATAACATTGAGAAGGGTGTAAGACAGGGTGACTCCATATCTCCAAAACTTTTTACAGTAGTTTGACAGGAAGTATTTTGTGGATTAAAATGGGGAACTAGGGGAATACAATTAAATAGAGATTATTTAGAACATCTAGATTTTGCAGATGATGCAGTTGTTTTTATAATAATGTTTAACACTCCAGGAAATTATCAGATGAAAGTAAAAAAAGTAGAATGAAATGTGCTGATCAACAGATTTTCTCGAAAGAAGAAAAAAAAAAGATTGATAATAATGAATTAGAAGAAATTAACAATTACAAATACCTTAGTCAAATTATTAGTACAAATGAAAACATAATGGATGAAATTAATCGTAGAATTAAACTTGGTTGGAGTGCTTTTGGTAGAAATAAATTAATATTAAAAGGAAATATAGTATGTTTTCCTGAAGGTTTGTGATAATACTGTTCTAGTTGTATTTTTATATTGGACTATTCCAGTCTGTTGCCTTTGGCAGAATGGGTAAGTTGGTTAGAGCATTGCCTTAAAAATTTAAAATTCAATAATCTAAGGACCCAGGTTCGAATCCCATGCTAGTACTGTCACTGGTCAAACCAGCAACACCTGAAGAAGAGGGAGAGACTAATACATCTCTAAACATTGTGAATATACTAACCTGTTTGATGTGCTATTACTGACAGCTGAATGTATTTGGAATATTTAAATAAAGTTAAATTTTTCTAAAGACATTCAATACATACATTAGATGATGGAAATAGTCCAATATAAAAATACAAATATAATGTGTTTGAAAAAAAAAAGCTTTTAATAAATGTGTTTTACTAATTCTTACTTATGGATCTGAGACTTTGGCATTTAACAAAAAAGTGATACAGAGACTTCAGACCACTTAGCAATAAATGCAGTTGTATGTTAGGAGTAACAAAAAGTTTCAATACATGGGTGAGAAAACAAACAGATATTATTGAGATCATTGAACAAATTAAAGACTGAAATGGAATTAGACTGGCCATATTTCTAGAAGAGGTGATTATAAATTGTTTTTCTCTTCACCAATAAAAATTGTAATTATACATATGTGATTTTTTCGCATGCGTTAGTGAAGCTATAATTATACTATAATGTTTAATATGCCTGCTTAGCGCTTTCGAGATTTAGTATTCTAATCTCACACTCATAGCTTTACAAATGAAGACTGTTGTGATTTATTGTACACATATGCAAATGAGTTTGAATTTTTAATTAGTTAGCCCATTGTTTGGAGAGAGCAAAGCATGCCTCTCTTCTATTAATGGCACTGAGATCATTTGCTATATAAAAAGCTTCTTTGACTTTTCTTTTGGCATTACTCTTCTCTGTGCAAATTATTTGGGCAGAACTGGATTCGAATACATTGCCTGTAGCTGCTTGGTGGTCCCAGAAGATTGATGTTCCTTCATTTTTATTTTTAACCCTGTTAGATGGACAGTTGAAATCTTATTCCAAGAGATTGTAAAGTATTTAATCAAAAATCACATCTGAAATGGATGGATGAAATAAGAATCAGACATTATGTCCATATATATTAATAAGAGAGGGATGGATTGAATTTATACTAAGATGTAATCTATTTCCCAAGCAATGTGTAATTCTAAGGCAGTATTCTAATTTTCTTATACTGAATGTTTCTAAAATATGAAAATAGAGGGACTTGAACTCAGGATTTTTCAGTCTAGTCATCCTCCATTCTATCTCAAGCACACATCATCACATATATGCAAAAAAGATATATGATCTCCAATATATGTATTTCATGCAGAATCAGCACTCATCAGTTGGGCCAGATCATAATCTCCCACACATATATACAGTCAGTGCTCAGTTTATATTAAGATAGCAATTCCTCAAACTTTAATGGATACCCTTCAATCTTCTCACCCTTCCAACTATTCAACCATACATTTCTTTGACAAACCAATGATGGAATTCTCAAAGCCCTTGTTGGGTTTGATAATATAGTCATATCCATGTATTACTTGGAAGGTTGAAAAGATTGAAGTCTGTCCTTTGACGTTTGAGGAATTGTGTGTTAATATAAACTGAGCACTTACTGTATATATGTGTGGAATATTATGATCTAACCCAAATGATGAGTGCTGGTTCTGGATGAAATATGTATATTGGGGATCATAAATCTTTTTTGCATGTGTGTGATCATGTGTATCAGTTACTTGAAATAGAGTGGAGAATGAGTAAACAAAAAAATCCTGAATTCAAATACCATGTATATATAAGAAGCATTCAGTATAAACAAATTACCTTAGAATTACATATTGTTTGGGAAATAGATTGCATCTTAGTATAAGTTCAGCCCATCCCTCTTCTATTAATAAATATGGATATATAATGTCCAATAATATGAGGGGTTAGACTGACATAATGTCCACATGATTATGATTATAATATTAAATCCAACAACGGCTTTGAGTATTTCATCATCGGTTTTCAATGAAATGGATGATTGAATAATTGGAAGGGTGAGAAGATTGAAAGCTGTCCATTAAAGTTTGAGGAATTTCTACCTTAATATAAAATGAGCACTAGTTGTATATATATGTGGGAGATTATGATCTGGCCCAACTGATGAGTGCTGGTTCTGTACAAAATATGTATATTGGGAATCATGCATCTTTTTCACATGTCAATTGTCAGATGTATCGGGTGCTTGAGAAAGAGTGAAGGATGAATAGATCAAAAAGTCCTGAGTTCAAATTCCTCTGTTTATATATATAAGAAACTTCAGTATAAGCAAATTACATATTGCTTTAGAATTACAAATACTATATTATAAACTATATCAATTAGTAATTTGTATTCTTATGCTCTATGCATTATTCCTTACGAACGGAGGTTAATTTGTTACACCCAGTGCTCAGATTTCATATGAATTCCCAAAAAAGAAGCCATTTGATCATTTGTTTCTTTCTTGTATTATTGTTATATTAATTGTTTCTTTTTGTTTCTATGATTTCTATTTCATATTCCAACATTAAAAATCTCAAGCATAATATCAACCTAAATCTATTAGCTAGGTTTCCTTAACTATTTTCCCCTGCACTACTTTTTGTTTGTTTCAATCTCTAAATGTGATAGTTGTAATGCTTTATGACTCATGATAAAGTTTATTTTCAAACTTACATTTTGGGATGCCAACTCTATGTGTAAAAATATATTTGATAAATCAGAATACACATTGGAATGTCAATTTGTTTAATGAAAAAATGTAGGACAAATCAAGCAATAGTGAAATTATTAAGCCTAATGCTGGAAATCAATTTTTGTAATACACATATGTGGAAAGTAGAACTTGCTACAGAATAAATGAGAATGTGACAAAGGGATGAAGAGATATCTTTAGCACAATCTTTATAAATGAAAGTGGGGATATTATCTGGACTCAATCTGAAATTTAACTTAAGTTGTTTAATTGCTGCTACAATCTCACAGTAGGTAAATTTATTTAGTGAAATCTCTTATATTCTCATTTATTTTTGTTTTAAAGTTGTGGTTCTTCAAAAGTTCTGAAAAATATTGAGAAAAAGCATCAGCTGTTCAAATCCTTAACTAATAATCAAAATTGTTTACGATCATCCATCTTTAATAAATTTTTCATTGTCACTTTTATAAATCACCTTTGATAATCTTCTGTGATTAATAAAGTTATTGCAAAAAAAACATTTTTGATTTCATACATTGTCTGTGATAATAGGATTTTCTTCTAATAATACTTTAAGTGATTTTGAAAACTACAAAAGGAAATGATTATTAGTGATAAGTTTTTTAGATCTAAATAAATCAATAACATGATTAAAAGCTATGCTGAAAGATTCTATACAATAATTAACATCATTGGAATAATAAAGAAAATTCCAATTAAAATTGGCAAGTGCCAAATGCATACTCAGATAATAATTTTTATAATTTCTTCTAATAATATTCACAGATAGTCTTAGAATATTTAACATCAGTAATAAATTCTAATGGTGAATGTTGAATGTCAATTGAAAAGGGCATAGAAGATTCAAAAATCAAGTCAGATGTCACATGACCTAATTTAATAAGCTTGTATTTACAAATATTATATATATATAGCTCGCAAAACAAGTTCTTAAGCTTAAATCACTAAACATCACATGATGACCATCTCTTATGCAGCACAGGGTGACACTACTGCATGGAGAGTTTTGCCTGTTTCTTAAGCTTGTTAAAAGCTTGTTTTGTGAACTCTATATATATGATTCAGAAAAGTATTGAATATTTGGAAACCTGTTAAGAATGTAATCCAAGATATTATTAGCACTAATACAATAATTGTATTGTCTGAGGTTTAATGAATTGCAATATTGAAGTATTCTGTAAACTTTAGAGGATAGCGAGATATAATTTGAGAGGATATTGCCTACATGTATATTGGGGGTATCAAAATCATTTGTAATGGTAATGTAATATTTAGATGCAATCAAAATTCCTCAAGTGAGAAAATTAATTTATTTAATAACTGAGATACAAGTAATGTAGGGTTAACATAAATAGTGCCTAGTAAGAACTTTACTACCATTAATCAAGGAAATTTCATACCCTGATGAGTCACAATAAAAAGGAATTGATAAAAATAGATTTATATGTAAAAAGAAATTTAAGACAATTAATGTACCATCACCTCTCAAAGCAACATCAGAATATCCATCAGTTCAAAGAACCCTATTTCTGTCACCTATAAATAAATAGCCTTGTATATGATTTGAAACTCAGGTTTCAGTCAAAAAAATCAAATCAAAATTCTTACAATTAAAGAATTCTTTTATAAGATTTAATTTAGTTCTCATTTCCCTCACATTAGAATAGAAACAAGTAACCCCATTCATATCAAAATAGAACTAAAGATAGTAAAGAAAGAAATAAAAAGTAAAAGTAGAGTAAGATAACAAGAGATAATAAAGTAAGAGAAAGGTATATTATATAAAAAGTGAGCTAACCAATGAACAATGAAGAAAGTTAAAGTTCTGTGAGGTCATAAATAAGAAGAGGTAATCTCATGATGTTTATGTTATGTTATGGAAACATTAAAGCTGATTCAGAATTAAACATATCGGCATTAAAACAAAAACCTTTCACAAGATGGCATGATAACAGGGATATTCAAAAAATATATTTTATAGTGGGATTTGTTTACAAGTAACATTTGACCTTTATAAAGATCAGCTTTTTTCAATAAATTCTTGGGGAAATTTTTTTTTCCCAACAAACAATTTAGTAGACTTATACTTTATCAATGGATTAGAATTAATAACAATAATAATAAATATTTAAACAAATTCTACATAAATAGCATGAAGACAAGAAGATAGATAGACTATTCTACTGGTTTTAACTTATGGTTGTGAAGTATGAAATTTGAATTTTAAAACAAAAAAAAAGATTTGTATTTTTATATTGGACTATTTCCATCATCTAGTATGTGTATTGAATGTCTTTAGAAAAAATTAACTTTATTTAAATATTGCAAATACATTCAACTGTTAGTAATAGCACATCAAACTGGTTAGTATATGCACAATGTTTCAAGAGGTATTATTCTCCCCTCTTCTTCGGGTACTGCTGGCCTGACCAATGACAGTACTAACATGGGATTCAAACCTGGATCCTTAGATTCTTGAGTATTGAATTTTAAGGTAATGCTCTAACCAACTGAGCCATCCTGCCAAAGACAACAGTCTGTAGTAATTTCATATACTTATCTATGAGGTTCCTCCTGATTTCTCCACTTTTTCTTAAGAGCAAAGTTGATTACTGTTTTTCATACATTATGTATAGTCACACTAGGTGGGCTTATGGAATCCCATGCTAGTACTGTCACTGTTCAGGCCAGCAACACCTGAAGAAGAGGGGAGAATAATATCTCTTGAAACCTTGTTCATATACTAAACTGTTTGATGTGCTATTACTAACAGTTGAATGTATTTGGAATATTTAAATAAAGTTAAATTTTTCTAAAGACATTCAATACACATATTAGATTATGGAAATAGTTTAATATAAAAATACGACTAGAACACCATTATCACAAACCTTCAGGAAAACATCAAAACTATTTCTCTCTTTTCTGGATTATCATAATCATTTAAATGTTATATACATTTCTGCTAAATTTTCATAACATTTAAATAATATTAAGATAATCCAGAAAAGAGAAAAATAGTTTGATTTATTAAAGATAATGGAGGACTTTCTCCTATATAAGTGGACATTTAAAGTTTATTATAAATTGGCTGGAAAACAAAAAAGATTAGAATTCCTATTAAAATGTCTACAATTCTACCTTATCTATAACATTTTAAATAATATTAAAATAAATAAATGAAAAAACAAAATAAAAAATGGTACAAAAAAACACAAGGAATGTAAGTCCAAATTAATGTATCATATGTTGCTTTAAAAATAAAAAAGCATTGGATATAATAAAAATAAAGAGCAAGCCATGGTATTAAGACAACTGAATATCAAAAGAGACGATTAGGTTTCCAGAAAAAAAATCTTGAAATTAAATATTAAAATCGGAAATTTACTGAATCATCATAATAAATAAAAATATGCAAACATATATGAAGCGACCAATGCATATCTAGTCTAAAATCTTAATGATTAATGATGGTAAGTATACTTACACACACATGCTTACTAATCTAAGATCTTAATGATTAATGACGGTAAGTATACTTACACACACATGCTTACTAAACAATTATCATTAACATTTTCAGCTTATAGTTAATAATATCAGTTTGCTGTTTGTGATAATGTGTATTAAGGCTAAAGTTTTAGGTGGATATTTTAGGAACCTGTGTCTTAAAAATATAACATCCTGCCCCCAAGTTAAAATTTAATAAAAAAATTTAAGATTATACTAATTCTACTCTGATTCGGAAACAGTAATTTAGTAATATCTCAAGCCTTGAAAAATGTAAAAATATCTCCATACACGTATGTTAAGTTCTCCGACCATAGTTAGATAGAGCATTTAGATTTTAGAATACTGCAATCAAATAATAAATATCCAATATTAAGTTTTGCTTATCACTTTCATAGCAATTCATTGTAGCATCTTAAATTTATGACATCATGAACTTTAATAAGCAGTTATATCTTAAAGATATATGTTTGTGATATTGAACACCTGTTTGAGAGACACACATTTAGCAGGCATGTTACAAAGACTTTAATATCACTTAAAAACATTTATTTGCAAGTAAATTTGTTGTAGATTATCAACATCGCAATCCCTTATTTGATTTGGATTAGCGTAATATGTTTCATTACTTGGACAATAATTTTGATATACGTTTATATATGTTGTCGTTTTATCCAGTTACTACCATAAATATTTAATTACTAATTTTAATTTTTATTATATTAAACAGCTTTTACTTATTTTTATACTGTTTTTATGATAATAATTAAATATGAATTATTTTATAATTGATGAATTTTTACTTCTTATGCTAAGATAATTTTTATATTTTTTAATTACAACTTGGCATTCATAATTTAATATGCGGGTGATTAATATATTTTTCTTTTTATTCCATTGAATAATTTCTCTTAATTAGAAGAATAATAATAAAAAAGAAAAAAGCATCAAAAGATGACATAAGTAACGATCTAATAAATTACAATAAAGATAACGAATATTACACAAGATTACAAACTTGAATAATAAATTATATATTGTAATTATAATCAAAATAATTAAGTGATATATTAATTATAACATTTTATATATATCAAATGACAAAAACAATTAGTGAATGCATAAATTTAACTTATTTTAAATGGGGAAAAAAAGAAAAAACAAAAAAAACAATAACATTAAATTCATTTTCATAAGACATGAGGAGCTCATTTTATTTACGTTAGTAACAAGCCTTAACTTTAGTGTAGACAATATTCTAATCAGTGATTTAATCAATAATTTAAATAAAGGATTTGCTGAATGAAAATATCAAGAGGATTACTCATCGCCTCACAGTGGTCTGTTAGCACCAATATTTAGTGTATATTTATTCTAAATAACACACACACACACACACACACCTGCTAATGGTCAGAGCTGCGAGTGCCAGAATCGATCGTGGGACATCCCAATTGGTCCGATTCGCGCAGAGCTAGTAATTTATTATACTGTTTATATAATAAATGTATGAAGATTAAAAATTAAATTTTGAAATGTTATAATTTAACACGTTAAATTTATCTTCCGTAATCTTGCATAGTCTAATAAAAACATGGCCTCTACTTTATCAAAGTCTGGAATATATGGGCCAATGAGCCCAAACAAATCTATTCACCAATCGCATTTCTTCCTTTATAAATCTCTAACCTAAAAGTTTAAATCGATTTATTTTCTATCCCATTTTCACAAGGTTATACTTTGCTCTCTAATATGGGATGTGATATTACGTATAATGACTTATTAGGCAACATAAGTTTTGGTGCATAGGTCATATATGTAGAAATACTATTACCAAGTTAAACATTCATTTTTTTCTAAAACCTTTATGTACCAAAATAAACTTATCTATTTCTTAATTTTTACTATCAAATCATTCTTTCAGCCTCGATTCATTTTTTTTTCCCAATTTCATTTTAATAAAAGCTATTTTTATCCTCATATTTTTCATTTTTAAAGTTCTAAATAAAAAAAATCATGAAATCTCTACCATTTTTAACTCACTTAGCTTTAAATATTTTATAATCACTCTGTAATTTATCCTAATCATTTTATAAAACTCTGCACTTCAAAAACGAGTGAGCAATACTCTGTCTCAAATATTCACTATAAACAACTGCAGTCCAAATCCTTATTCATTATTTGCCTTTTTTTTCCCTCTGGTATTTAAAACTTCTGTGTTTGCATCAAATATTAATAAGCTCCTTCTGTTATTATTATATTCCATACATTAGGTATATTTTTATATAACTCCAAACTATTTTTAATACATATTCATTTTCCATAATTCTGTTTCTTTTTCTCTTACCAACATGTTCATTTTCATCCTATTTCTCATATATATGTATCTACAATATTCTCTAAATACACATTCCATTTCTTATATGAAATAAATTATCTGTATATAAAATTTGCATATCTTAAACTATACTTGCCCATTAAATTGATGTCCTCTCCACATAACCAAATCAAACACAATTTCGATTCATTTGTTTTCATTTAAAAATTAAAATCTTACATATATATTTTAATCTGCTTATAACTTTCCTTATTAAAATAAAAAATCCATAATACTGTAATCTCTTGTCCATAATTCACTTGATAGCCAACTATCTATTGTTTATATATATGTATTAACTGAAAGGAGACTCTTTGATTCCTCTTGGAGGCCTTAAAGGAACCGAGCAGGGCAAATTCTTAATGTCCACTCCATATGTTCTCGTCGTTGCAGCTGTTATTACTATGTAATTATTCATATAGTATACAAACATGGATGGGCTGCTCACCAACACACATTAGCCAGCGTGGTGAGTTTATTGGCTTTTTACCTCTGAGTTTAAGATCAAGAAACACCATAGTCTTTCTTCTCAGTACCTGATAAAGTAGAATGAATGTTTGTGTAAATGATAAATATTTTTCCAATACATATATACAATTATGACAGACAAAAATAAAGCATGGCCCTTATTCCCAGGAGGCTGTAAAGTCACCAACCAAGGCAGCAGTTGGTGGCCAAAGGCGGAGGGTGCTAAGAATCCCCTGATTGCGGACCCAGGCTGCCATTTGATGACGACTTTTTATTTAGGTACTTACAACTGCAGATCACTTTCAAGTGAAGGAAGATTGCAAGAATTAGAAGAAGAACTGTCTTATATTAAATGGGACATTATTGGACTTTGTGAAGTTAGAAGAAAAGATGAAGAAACAATTGATTTAAAAAGTGGACATATACTCTATTATAAAGGCACACATATTGGAAATACAAGTGGAGTAGGATTCATTATAAATAAAAAGTAGAAGAACAATATTGTGGAGATTGATGGTGTATTGGACAGAGTAGCAAGATTAGTTATACCAACTTAATTGCAAACCAAATGCAGATAATTCAGGTTTATGCCCCAACAAGTTCTCATAGTGATGAAGTAGTAGAAGATTTTTATATGGATGTACAAAAAGCTTTTGATCAGAGTAAACAACATTTTAAAATTGTTATGGGAGACTTTAATGCTAGAATTGGTAGACAAATGAAAGATGAAATTTCTGTAGGTAATTTTGGTTATGGTAATAGAAATGAGAGAGGACATAGACTTGTGGAGTTTGCAGAAAAAGAAAAACTTTATATTATGAATTCATTTTTTTTGAAAAATGTTAAAAGGAAATGGACATGGAAGCATCCAAATGAAGGTACAGCAGAATTGGATTATATTTTGACTAACAGAAAATACATATTTCAAGATTGTAATATTCTTAATAAATTTAACACAGGAAGTGATCATCGATTAGTAAGGTGTAAGTTACACGTTAATGTAAAACTAGAGAGACAAAAATTATTAAAAAAAACAATATTTACAATTGATATTCCTAATCTTCAGAAACATTCTAATGAATTTAAATTAGAACTTACAAATAGGTTTCAAGTGTTAGGAGATTTTGAACATGATTTAGATTTGAATGAAATTAATATGAAAATAACTGATACACTTTTAAAAACTGCAACAAAGATAGCTGGTAGAAAAAAGCAGCAATTGACTAATAAAATTTCTACTGAGACTAGAGAATTTATGAAGAAAAGAAGGAATATGAAGATATACAAAAATGATGTATTAAAAAGAATTGAATATCTCGAATTTTGTAAAATGGTATGGAAAAGAGTTGAAAATGATATAAGAAAGTATAACTGTGAAATAGCAAGGAAAGCTGTAGAAGAAAATAAAAATCTCAAGAATGTTAAACAACATTTTGGTATTGGTAGGAAATTTATATCTGCAATAAGAAAAAAAAGATGGAATTATTACTAAAAAGAGAGATGACATCATGAAATTGGTAGAAGATTTTTATCAAGAATTATATAGTAATAAAGAACAAGTACCTCCTATATCTATCACATCTTCCGAATTCCTCAGAATTTTAAATGAAGAAGTGAGACATGCAATTAAATGTATGAAGAAAGGAAAGGCTCCAGGAAATGATGGAATTATAATTGATATATTAAAAGAAGCAGGTGAAAAAATAGAAACAATTTTAGCAAAGTTATATACCAAATGTCTAAATGATAAAGATGTACCGGAAGATTGGAAGAATGCAGTAATAATATTAATATTTTAAAAAGGTGATAAAGAAGATATTAGAAATTACAGACCTATCAGCCTTTTATCAGTTTTATATAAAATTTTTACCAAGATAATTATAACTTGTCTACAGAGAACTTTGGATTTCCACCAACCAAGAGAACAAGCTGGATTTAAAAGTGGTTTTAGTACAATAGATCATATCCAGGTATTGAGAGAAGTCATAGAAAGGACAAATGAATATGAGTTGTCATTATGTTTTGTATTTGTAGATTATGAAAAGGCATTCGATTCTATACACATTTCTTCAGTGATTAAAGCATTGGATCATCAAGGTATAGATCCAGGATATTGTCATATTTTAAAGAATATTTATAAAAATGCAACAGCAAGTTAGATTACATAATGATACTGGAAAAATCAACATTGAGAAAGGTGTAAGACAAGGTGATTCCATATCTCCAAAACGTTTTACAGCAGTGCTGCAAGAAGTATTTTGTGGATTAAAATTGGAAACTAAAGGAGTGAAAGTAAATGGAGAGTATTTAAGTCATTTAGATTTCACAGATGATATAGTTGTTTTTGCAAATAATGCTTCAGAGCTGCAGGAAATGTTGCAGCAGTTAGCAGATGAAAGTAGAAAAGTAGGACTAAAGATAAATGTTAAAAAGACTAAAGTAATGTTTAATCGATTTGCTCAAAATATGAAAATAAAGATTGATTATGAAGAATTAGAAAAAGTTAATAGTTACAAATACCTTGGTCAGATTATTAATACAGATGGAAACATAATGGAGGAAATTAATCACAGAATTAAACTTGGTTGGAGTGCTTTTGGTAGAAATAACTTGATACTAAAAGGAAATATGCCTATGTGTTTGAAAAGGATGGCTTTTAACAAATATGTTTTACCAATTCTTACTTATGGATCTGAGACTTGGACACTTAATAGAAGAGCAATACAGAGACTTCAGACCACTCAAATGAGTATGGAGAGATGTATGTTGGGAGTAACAAGAAGAGATCGAAAACGCAATGTATGGGTAAGACAACAAACAGGTGTTACTGACCTTATTGAAAAAATTAAAAGATTGAAATGGAGTTGGGCTGGACATATTGCTAGAAGAGATGATAATAGATGGACAATTGAAATTTTAAACTGGATTCCAAGAGATTGTAAAAACCCCTGAAAGAGACCACATGTGAGATGGATGGATGAAATAAGAAAATGTGCAGGGGTGTTGTGGAGAAGAGAAGCTAAAGATCGGAGAAGATGGATTAAACTTGGAGAGAACTTCATCCTGCAGTGGATTGATAATGATTGATGATATATATATAATAGTAATAATAACAAGTCAGATGTCACATGACTTATATATAGCTTGCACTTACAAATATGTAAAATTAAGAGCGTGCTAATAGCTAGCTCTAAACAAGCTTTTCTTTTATTATTTATGATAAATGCTACTACAAGAGAAGGCATTCAAATCATTTTTATCTTGGATTGTCCCCATCCCCAGACCGGTTTCGACCTATGGGTCTCTTCAGTGAGAAGTTGGGACATTAGATCTAAAAAACCAACTCAAGCAAAGCATTTATCTAAAAGATAATTGTTAGAAGAAGATCTGAAACTTTTAGACATCTACATGTCTTTAAAGTCAGCTCTCCAACTGAAAAAATCATATGGGCCTGAACTTAATTCAGATACTCCATATATTAGTAGGCTTAGCTCTTTAATTTAGCTAAAGCCACAACAGCAAAATAATAATAGTAATAATAACAAGTCAGATGTCACATGACTTATATATAGCTTGCACTTACAAATATGTAAAATTAAGAGCGTGCTAATAGCTCTAAACAAGCTTTTTTTTTTTTTATTTATGATAAATGCTACTACAAGAGAAGGCATTCAAATCATTTTTATCTTGGATTGTCCCCATCCCCAGACCGGTTTCGACAATCCAAGATAAAAATGATTTGAATGCCTTCTCTTGTAGTGGGTCGAAACCGGTCTGGGAATGGGGACAATCCAAGATAAAAATGATTTGAATGCCTTCTCTTGTAGTAGCATTTATCATAAATAAAAAAAAAAAAAGCTTGTTTAGAGCTATTAGCACGCTCTTAATTTTACACACACACATATATATATATAGAGAGAGAGAGAAGAAATGACAATAGATGGATAGTTGAACTCTTAAACTGGATTCCAAAAGATTATAAAAGATTTAGAAAAAGACCACATGTGAGATGCATGGATGAAATAAAGAAGTATGGTCAATGGAGAAAATAGTCAGATCAGGGAAGATGAATTGAATTTGGAGAGATCTTCATCCTGTAGTGGATTGATAATGGTTGAAAATGATATATATATATATGACATCATATTATAATTATTTTTGGGATATTCCATGTAGTAAAAAAGGCTAAGTAGCTAACATTTCAATACAATAACAAGTACCTTCATCAGAGATTTGAGAAAGAGGACGCTCTGAGGAAGATATTTGTTATTGTACAGAAATGTCAGCTACTTGGCCTTTTTTACTATACGGAATATCCCAAAGTCATCATTTATCTGTGAAAATATTAGAATTAACATATATATACACACATTATCTAGAAACTTCCGAGTTCTCTCTGGCAATACAAAGTGCCTCATTTCAAATTATTTAAGCAGATATCATTTCTTTCTCAATGATGGTGCATATCTTATTTGTTTTATATAAGAAATATATATTAGCAGATTTTTAATCTTATTCTATTTTTTTAAATCTAATTTTCAATAGTCTATATAATTTATTTTTTCATTTAACAAAATTACTTAAATACCTATATTTTTCCATTTCCTTACAATAAAAGTCTTTAATTTTTCATCATTCACGTAAACCTTTTCCCATTGAATATTAATGTCTTAGATTTTCATATTGAATTTTCAATATCTCTTCCTACCTCTTCACATTTCTCCTATAATAACTCCATATCCTTTATACCATTTTCAAAATATGTAATCTCATCTGCAAAAAAAAGAGCTACTATATTATGAATTGTTTTGTTTCTTACTTCATTTCACATTTGCATATTTTATTAGTTAGCAACATTACATAAATGATTTATAACTTATGTTGGCCATGAATATGAGGGAAAACCTCGAAAGCGCTCGGACCATTTAATTGTTTTGGTTTTTGCAGCTTCTTCATTTAATTGTTTTGGTTTTTGCAGCTTCTTCGTCAGCGGGTAAATCGCTTTTATATGCTATTTTAATCTCTAATTTTCTTAGATATAAAACAAATAATAAAGATGATAAAGGACATCTTATTTGAACGTAATTTTACATTTAACTTTCACTGATTCTAAACAACCCCAAGTCTAGTCCCATTTTTTCCAGATTTTAAATAATATTAAGCTTTTTTTATTATTTAAAACTGCAATATATAATAGTTTAAAAAAAAAAAAAACATTTCAATCAATTGAATACCAATAATTAATTATCACCCACCAGTTATCCCGAATAAAATCCATTTTAAGTCTCACCTTACTCTTCCTTTTATGTCCTAATCCATCTAGTAATACATATGTAAATAGTTTACAAACTATGGAAACTATTTCTATTACTTTACATCTACTTAATTGCCTAATTTTTTTCTCTTTCTTTTATATAATAATCTACTTCCACACCTTCTGTTCATTTGGAATATTATTATTACTTACAATTTTATTAATATGTTTTTTTTTTTAAAAACTATTGTATTACTATTTTAGTCATTATATCATTGAATCCACCTGCTTTTTTTTTTCATCTGTCTATCTCTATTGTATTTATAACCAATTAGATAAACTTCGAATTTCTATAAAAATTATGATTAAAATGTTTAAGTTTTCTCTAAATTCTTAAAAAAGTTAATTCTATGATCAAATGGAGTTGTTTCATTATTTTCTAAGTAACCCATGACTTCAAAAACAAATTATTTTATGAATTATAAAGAAATCTCAAACTATAATTTCTAAAGAAAATTGAAAACCCAAACTGGTATATGGGAAAATGGTAGTAACAGAAATATATTATAAATTATAATAAAGCAGTATGCTACTATTATTTTAAAACACGGACAAAGTAAAACTTAGATTTTATAATTGACAATATTCCCCATTTATTATTTGCAAAATGTAATTAATATATAAATAAAATATCCGGATACATCCATGTATAATTCATTGGAAAAATATGTATAAACCAATGTTTTGACCAGGGTGACTTGTTTGAAGGTTGGTTTATATATATTCAATGATGTACTTAGAAAATATTTTATTTATATATGTAGTCTGTGAAAATCTTCGATTTAATATATATATATTCTACCTCTATTGTTAAAATGAGGTTGCCTTGACAACAGGTTGAGATTGTTGGTTGTTATTGATATTGGAATTGTTTAAGTGTTGACTGATTTTAATGATATATATATAAAGAATGAACCACAAATGGGTTTACAATCCTATATCATACTTTTATTTTTATTATGTCTTTCTTTTTATTTTTTAGCTTTTGAAAATGATAGCAGAAAGTAAAAAAAAAAAGAATTCTGCAACAGCATTGGAAGACTGAAAATATCTTGAAAGTTCACAGACTATGGTAAAAAGCATTGAAAATTGCTCTACTAATGTATTGGACAATTTATCATATCAGAGATAGTGCAATAAATAATGTTTATTATTTTTGGCATTCAAAATATCCTCTATCAATATTACAACATTCCTGTAACCTGCAGTAGCATACAAATTTTGGTTAGCACCAAAATTGAGTAATGGTCACACAAATAACACATTTAATTTATCTGCATGATGCTTTCTTTCAAATAATTATTACTATCCATATTTGTATTAAAAATTCAGATCCTATAATACTACCACTGGACATTTTATATTTCACAATAATTTTTGGCTAATTCAGTACAACTGCCATAGGCACACAAGGAAATTAATTTGTCTAGTACTCACAATTGTGTATGTTCGTGTTCTCCGACAATTTAAAAACATTGAAGCTGTTATATCAAATATATCTCTACTAAATTATTAGATATATTGGTGAAACGTCCATTTTCTTTGATTTTTCACTTACCTCTACCATCATTCTCAAAAATAAAATACAGTGATTAGATATTTGCTGACCTTTTATAATTCTACCTACAAGAATTTTGATTTTAACATTACAAAGTTTCAAATCATTCTTCAAGATTTTACATTATCAACATTTGGGTACTTATGTATTAGTCTGCCAACAAAATTTCACATATGCATTAGTCCAGCAATATTTATTTTGAAAAATGATGACCTATGACTTTGTTTACTAGAAATTATACAAACATCTAACATGCATTTACAATTTTTATAAGAAATTATCTTCTACTGTTTAACCTTATAAAGATTTTTTATTTTGAAAAAATGGCCACCTATAACTTTATTTAATAGAAATGAAACAAACAAGCATTTACATTTTTTGAAGATCTTTCAACAAATACATTTTTAACAATCTAAATTTATTACAAATGATAACCAACGCCAATATATATATATATACATTTAACTATGCAATTCTATTTACAAAATGTTCTTTCTTAATATCACTGCTGTGAATTGAACTTTCTTACTTCGAATCATGTTCCTTTACAAATGGCTACTCTCTTTTGATAATCCTGAATAAGACCTTGCCATTGCTTGGCTCCAAAATTAGCAGTGAAACCAACATTTTGACTAATACCTTTCTCCTTATCGGAATGTTATCTAATATTCATTTACAAAATTAATTCATTTCCTCTTTAGAAGATTATAAATGTGTTTAACATATACATCTGGGTCTCTTTTTACATGGATTTATTTAACACGATTTTGAAGTTACACGATTCGTGTTTCACCGGAAGTCGATTTCCGATAATGCGCTATTACTTTAAATAATAAATTCCGCGCACTTACGTTATATTGAAAGTAATAGCACATTATTGGAATTCAACTTTCATCTTAGTAATTTCAATATTTTCAGTGCTTTATAATAAGCATTTATTTTATATAGTGTATGTAAACAATTGTATTACATTCAAATATCGGCCTTTCACGCTTATTAACACTCGCAAAGCTTATGCACAATTAGCGTGAAAGGCTGATATTTGAATGTAGTGCTTTATAATAGTAAGATTTTATGCAATAATGAAATTAAAATCATGATTTCCACATTTTATGTATACACATATTAAATTTTCAAGAATATAATGTAAATTTGTTCAAACATTGTGCGTGTTAATTTTGCATTTTAAATCACATTCTGTTTTTACTTTTTAAAAAAGAATGTAATCAATTATTATTTTCTTATTAATGACACTAATCATTAACGTGCTCTTAAATTCCAATGAGAGCTAAATGTTTGTATGTCTGGATATCGCGAGCTTCTTAAACAATTAATAAAATCATCGTCTCAAAGATTAATTACTAATTACGTTGTCACCATAAAATCATAATAATTAAAACGTGTATAAAAAAATGTAAATTACTGTACTGTAAATTATGCATAAAAATATATTATTTTGAATAAAATTAAATATTATAGTTAAAAAAAGTTTGTCTTGTATCATTTTTTTTTCAAATTTGAAATTTTTTATTAGTCATATTTTATTTCCTTATTTTTTTTTGCACGAATTTTAAAATAATTTTACATTGGTGCTTTGCTTTTATGCGAATTTTGAAAAATCACAGACCGCATCCCCCTTTTTCAATGTAAGTTAAGTCTATTTTTGCGCGATTTTGTTTGCGCGTGTTTTCTGAGGAACCTATCTATCGCGTAAAATGAGACCCAGGTGTATACATTTGTTTGCGCCTGTGACTTTCATCACCGTCGGACTCATGCACAAATTTAATCTCAATTTAATATACATTTTGTGATCACTGACCTCATATATTCATGAACGGCATGTGCATATGTGATGTAATGAAGTATTACTGTTTTAAATCTTTTTCTTTCATTATCATTTCATGATTCTCCACAAAGTTTGTCACAATTTCAGGTTTCACTATCTTTTTCTTTTCATTCTTTTATTTAACAAAATAAATATTGGACTTTATAGGATCAAAATAATAACAGAAGATATAATAAACTTAGGTAACAAATGAAACTAATACACACAAGTAGACAAAAATTTTTTAGCAATGAATAAAACCTCAAAAGTGAGTATTTATAGTAATCTTTGATGAAACATTACTTTTAACAATCTATGTTTAGCATAAATATAGAAAAGAAAGCAAAATATATTGTTACTTCAATTTTTTTTTAAAAAAAGCTACCCATGTGAGAAACTGTTGTATCAGGATCAGCATTTGTCATTGACTGACATAATAAAAAAGAAAACAGTTCAAGAAGCTACAAATAAATAATGTTATTAATATGTAACTAGTTCCAGAAGCAAGATATCAGATAAATAATATAAAAACTAATAATGTGTATGACATATTGAGGTTTTATGTAATAACAAATTATCTTTGCTGATAATGGAATAGGAAAATAAGATATCTAAAATGTATTAATATGAATTTAATTTCCAATTGAAATAAGACCTAAGAAGAATAGTTTAATGACATCTCAAAATATAACATTTGAAAAAGCTTCCCATTAATCATTAAAACAGTATATGACATGATGTGATATGATGTACTGTGACTTATCCTTATACAGAGTGAGGTATCTTTTAGCAAACTATGTCCAGAGAAACCTGTCAGCCACTTTACATTCCCTTTCCATTCCCCACCCTAAGTTTTCCCATATCTTGCTCCATCCCATTTCCACAACATAATCTTTGTCAACTCTGTGGCCTTTATATCTAAATTCCCCTTATCTTTTCCCAAACCCAGCATAAAAACTATTAACCCACTTTCTATATAAAATGCGCTAACACGCACAAGCACACAAAGCTAAAAACAAATAAAGAAAATATATATTATTTTAATATCTATTCATTAAATGGCTAAGTGCTTTCAAGGTTCAAGCCCTCATAATCATAGCCGTATTACAAAATAATAAATTGACTCGGAGTGATGCAAATTTATGCAAATGAAATGATTATGCATTCCATTTCTTGGATATTTTGTAGCAAGAGTCTTTTCTATTGATGGCATCGCCATCTCTAGATATAAAGAAAGCTTCTTTTATCTTTCTTTTTAGATCATGCCGCTCTCTGCATACCACCACTAGATTTCCCAGTTGACAATCGTGTCCAGCTGGAGCATGGTGTTGTGCAAAAACTGAACTATGAGCGGTGTCCAACAAAGCTTTATTATAAGATTAAGTGTGTTGAGACAGCCTAGTGGAGAGAGAGGCCCTAGTCTCACCATAATATGATGATCTACAAAATTTTTCAGGGCAGGCAATATTATAGACCACTTGAGGTGTCAGCGAGGGTGGTAGGCAGTCTTTGGTATTATTAATTAATTTGTTAGAATTAGGAGGTGTGTGAAAACATAACTGGTATTTATTATTGAAAATATTATAAAAACATTTATGCATATTAGGCAGGCAAGGGAGTAGGAGTCTTTGCTTGTCAATGTTAGAGACCCACGATATGTTGGGGGTGGGTGGAAACATCCCAATATGGAGCTTATGGCTGATGTTGAAGCAGGTTTGTTCAATGATCCAGATAAAGATAAATACATTATTCAAGTAGTTAATGCTCTACAGCATAAATCTTGATATATACGCATACATATCTGGCAAGCTAACATAACAAAAACTAAACAATTTTTTAAAGACACAAATATCGCATGCATGCTGGAAGATAAGGGCAATAGATTCATGCTTATGAAAACACAGGACTACACATCTAAACTAGATCAGCAAATTAATAAACTACAATTGCAAAGGTTTCCCAATTTCAATAATAAATTATAATAAGGATAAGTTTATTTCTTTCATTCTCAGACCACACTGTAATAAAGTTTTCTCTAAAGTGGAATATTATAGGCTTTACCCGTCTGTATCCATTCCTCCAAGGATGTTTGCCAATGCCAAAATACACAAGGCTGATATTCCATTGTGACTTATTTTAGATTTTGGAGGAGTCCACTATTCCAATACAGAAAAATGGGTTAACAGACAGCTCATTCAAGCTTCGGGATTTGGTTCATATACTATAAATTCATCATTTCAATTTGTTACAAAAATAAAAAATCTAGTTTTGAACCCAGACACTACATTAGCTACTATTGATGTTTCGGAATTATACGGCTCCATTTGTAGGGCTAAATCTATTCAGATTGTAAGAGAACAGCTTATAAACCACAATTTAGCTCAGCCACTAATTGACTTTATTATAGACTTTTTATCTTGGCTGGATAAAAATATTATGGCATTCTTTCACAACTAGTGGTTTCATATGAAAGACGGTTGGTCAATGGGACTCCCTATGAGTGGCATCATCTCAAGTGCAGTTTTAAATTATTTTGAAAAGCAAATAATTCTGAGATACCAAGAATCTAACTTGCTATCCATATACACTAGATACATTGATGATATCTTCATAGCCACTCCCTCTTCAATTATTCTACAAATAAAAAATGAACTTCAAAACACTACAGGGCTTACGTTTAACATGGAGAATAAAAATGCCCATAAACAAGTTAAATACCTGGACCTACATATGCAGCAAGAACACACACATATTATTTATAAAATGCTAATCAAACCCCTTGATGTTAGAGGACACTCCCACCCTCTTTCCAATTCACCAACTAACTACAAACTCTGTGGTTTAACCTCATTTTTGTATAGAAATGTGCACCTATGTAAATTTGAGGAAGATAAAAAAGCTAACCTCACATCATATAGGGACGACCTAATAAGAAAAGTTGGTTTTGATGTGAATGTGATTGACAGGAGGATAAAACGGTTTGCTTAAAAAAATGATCAAGTCCCTAACATTGACAAGCAAAGACTCCTACTCCCTTACCTGCCTAATATGCATAAATGTTTTTATAATATTTTCAATAATAAATACCAGTTATGTTTTCACACATCTCCTAACTCTAAAAAATTAATTAATAATACCAAAGATTGCCTACCACCCTCGCTGACACCTCAAGTGGTCTATAATATTGCCTGCCCTGAAAATTTTTTGTAGATCATATTATGGTGAGACTAGGGCCTCTTTCTCCACTAGGCTATCTCCACACACTTATTCTTATAATAAAGCTTTGTTGGACACTGCTCATAGTTCAGTTTTTGCGCAACACCGTGCTTCAGCTGGGCACGATTGTCAACCGGGAAATCCAGTGGTGGTATGCAGAGAGTGGCATGATCTAAAAAGAAAGATAAAAGAAACTTTCTTTATATCTAGAGATGGTGACACCATCAATAGAAAAGACTCTTGCTACAAAATATCCAAGAAATGGAATGCATACTCATTTCATTTGCATAAATTTGCATCAGTCCGAGTCAATTTATTATTTTGTAATACGGCTATGATTATGAGGGCTTGAACCTTGAAAGCGCTTAGCCATTTAATGAATAGATATTAAAATAATATATATTTTCTTTATTTGTTTTTAGCTTTGTGTGCATGTGCCTGTTAATGCATTTTATATATTTTGATTCATAATTAGCCACAAAGTATAAACTATTTGCTTATTTTAATCCACTTTCTGTATAATCATTTTGTTTATATTTATTCTTCCACAGCTTCATTATTTTTACCCTTTCTACTTTCAGGCATTTACATTAAATTAACAGATGCCTAATACTTTCTATACCTTTCTTACACAACTTGCAGACTAAATCACAGACATTTTTCCATTTATGTGTATATTCCATTGTTGCTAAAGATCCTGTTTGAGCCTTAAACAGTAAACTACTTTCCTTGCTATTATCATAAATTAATTTGTACTCAATATTCTGTTTACTTATATATATATATATTTAAACTCTTTTTACTCTCCACACTACTTCTCCATCTCTCCAACTCCCTATTCTTTATTAATGCATCTATTCTTTTATCCCATTCCTTATCACTATAACACTCAATTATTCTCCTAATACAATCATCCCACCTTTTGTACAAGTAGACTGACATAAATTCTTTATCCAAATCTTCTGCATACCACATTATCTTTCTTACCCATCTTGTTGCCTGCCCTTTACTCATAACACAATTAAATACTATTTTGGCTATTCTTTTATTATTCATAAACTGCAATTTACAAAACATTTTCGCTTTTTGCATCTCTCATATAAAAACTTGACCATCCCATTTCTCTTTGAATAGCCTCCTTTGCTGTCTACACATCTGCATCTAATGCATGTCTTCCTATTTCTCTTTGTACTTTTTCTAAGTAATCTAATACCCCTTTATTAACACATAATGCTTCATTACCATATGCTAATTCTGCTAGTGCCACTCCCTTCCATACAATTCTAGCTACATCATATTTATTATATGAAAACACTGTTAATTTCTTTATCAATCCCTTTATTTTCTTCATTTATCAATTTTTTCTCCTATTCATCCAAGCAAATTCTCTGATTACTTAAGATGTTTCCCAAATAATTATATCTCTTAATCACACTTAACTTTATATTCCCCAATAAAAATTATTTGTCTTCTCTTTCTCCACTATTAATCATCATTATTTTTGATTTTTCATTAAATTCAATCCCCATCTCTTTAATCTATCACAGAAGAAAGACAATCTCGTTTTTTAACCATCTGTGATTAGACATATATTAATTATAAATAAATACAATTTATCCACCCTACTTTGAACACTTTTTAGTAAAAACCTTTTATTGTACATATATGCATACACAATTTGATTGTCTGCAATCTTTCATCAGAGCTATGATATAATGAACAAAATAAAATAAAATACATAACTACATAAATAATACGATAAAAAATGTAAACAATAAAATTAATAAAATATTTTTAAAAAAAAAAACAACATAAAATATAACAAAACATAATAACACTGAAATAAATATAATCAAATCCAAATAAAATAATCCAGTTACTATAAAATAAAATATATAATATAAATTATACTGACTGTATATATACATATTCATGAATAACTGTTAATTTAAACATGGCAAAACTCTCCATACAGTAGTGCCAACCAGAGTAATCAATGGATGCCAAAAGGCTGGTGCACAAAATCCCTATTTAGTACCTACTCATCCAATATCCCCAGACTAGTTTTTGACTTGTGGCCTTCGTCAGTGAGGAGCCCTGGATCTGAGAGCACTGCACCTAGATCTTAGGATCTAAGGCAACCCTCCATCACTCTCTGGGGATATTGGATGAGTAGGTACTAAATAGGGATTTTGTGCAGCAGCCTTTTGGCATCCATTGATTACTCTGGTTGGTGCAGGGTGGCACTACTGTATGGAGAGATTTGTCTTGTTTAATAACAATTATGTGGTAGTATGAGATAGTGATCATTTGATGTTTAGTAATTTAAACATATTGTTCATTTTTATTATTTTAATAATCTTCTAATTACTTCTATTCTTTATAAACTTAAATTTTAGTTTTATTAGCCCCACCTTAATAAAATACTTAAAACTAAAGTTTAAGTTTATAAGGAATAGAAGTAATTAGGAGATTATTAAAAATAATAAAACTAAATAATATATTTAAATTAATAGTTATTCATGAATATGTATATATACAGTCAGAAATATGCATGTATAATTTATATTTATTTTATATTGTATATTTTATTTTATATTAACTGGATTATTTTATTTGGGTTTTATCAATTACTTTAATAATCTCCATATTTTCTTTTTTTTTTTTATTCTTCATATAAATAAAGATACAATAAAAGACAAATGACCCCCAAGAAGCATTTCATGCTGAACCAGCACTCATCAGTTGGCCCAGGTCTCCAGCTCTCATAATATTTATTTGGGTTTGATTATATTTATTTCAGTTTTGTATGTTTTATGTTATTTTTAGTTGTTTTTTTTATTATTATTTCATTAACTTTATTGTGTACATTTTTTATGATATTATTTATATAGTTATGTATTTTATTATATCATAGCTCTGAAGAAGACTGCAGGACAGTCAAAATGTATGACTGTGTAGGCATATATGTACAATAAAAAGTTTTTGCTAAAAAGTGTTCACAGTAGAGTGGATAAATTGCATTTATATAAGATATTACAACCAAATAAAGGAAGTGGTGAATTTGGTAATTATGAATAAATGTAAATTTACTATTATTAAGTGCTGAAAAATTTGTAATTGTTCAGATTTATAATTAATATATGTCTAAACATAGCTTAAGTGATTCACTTAAGCTATTAAAATTCTTATTGACATGTGGAGATTTATAATAGTTATAAAAACAGTGCATGATCAGAAGTTAATAACCTTCTGCACAATTACAGATTTTTCCATGCTTAATAATAATAGGTTTACATATATTAATAATTAATATATATATAATTGCAGGTGATTAAAAATGAGACTCTTTCTCTTGTGATAGGTTAACTAAATTGTACAATTGCCAATTATAACATCAGGCATGCAATAGATTCAAGCTATGATACAAGCATGATGAGTATAGATTTGGTATATATATATATGAATACATTTCAAGCTTAAATGATTCACTTAAGCTTTTAAAACTCTTATTGTTTGGTGAGTGCATGCAGATTTATAACAGATACAAAAACAGCGCATGATCAGAGATTAATTTCCTTTTACACAATTACACGTTTTTCGGCACTTAATAATAGTAGATTTGCAAAAATAGATTTTAGCAAATAAACAGATCTTGTCTCAAATTTGCATCATAGCTCTGATGAAGACTGCAGGACAGACAAATTGTGTATGCATATATGAAATTGGAAAGCTAGAAAAATTGTAAAACTATATAATATAATTTTTAACAAAGACTATTAAATGTATTTAAAATTAATTAATTTTGGAACTGGTTTTTGACTAAAATTGGATAGAATTGTACTATTACTGACAACTTTAAAATTGAAAAAAATATGTACCAAAAGTCAATAAATGTGATGGAATAGAGAAAAGTATTATTACATATGGAAATGAAGTTTGATAGTTAAAAGTGAGAATAGAAAAAAAGCTTATAATTATGGAAATAGTTGCTAATGGCAATTTCCAAGATCAAAATAAAAATGGATAAGCAATAAAAGAATTTGAGAAACACATTATACCAAATGAAATAAGAATTAAAATAGTATACCTATATAGAGAAAAACGAAAGATCACTGAAACAAATATTAAACAGGACTTCATCAGGTTAACAGAAAAAGAGATCATTAAAAAAAAGTAGAAAAAGAAATAGGATAGTCAAATTAGAAAAAGAAATTCGTGGAATATTTATGAACTGATAAAGACATGGTGATTGGAAATATGTAAATATAATAGACTATTATAAATCAATAAAAAGAAGGAAAAAATATCACAAATTTTGCTTACTCATTTTTATAATTTAGAAAAGTAAAAAGATAATAAATTATTAATCACTAACTAAAATTAAATAATTAAAAGTCCAACTAAAACAATTTATAAAAATTACATTACATCTTTTAGGAATCAAATATTTTTATTTTGAAAACATGTTGAAATAAAGGTGAATTCAAATATTTTATTTCTTCTCTAAAACATTTAGACAACTACTTAATTTATATACATAGATTGTAATTTCCTTTTGTTTAAAATAATTATAAATACAGTATATGTGCATAAAGATATGTTTATAAAAGAAAATGGCTGCCAATTATTTAAGTTCATAAATATTACAGTATATGTTTACAAAATAAAATGGTCAAAATTATTTAAAAGTTCATAAATATCACATTATATTGAAGTCTATTACTAATGATGATTAAGTGATTTTTTACTGTTTGACCACAACGCCCTCTTCCAGAAGATACTTTTAGTTATAAAATCTCCATTCCTGCAGATTACTTAGTATATATATATATATAAATGCAAAAAACTATATCTTGAGCAGTTGATAATAATTGTAAATGTCTTGATTGGAAAGTGAAGATGTTTTACTCTGAATAAATGTTTATTGCAGTGGAAAGATAAAACCATCTTGTAATTAGATCTCCATAGAAGAAATATTTTTCAGCAAGCATGCATCTATATAAAAAAACAGTAATGGAAAAGACACTATTTATCAAACGATAATGGCGAATGTGTAAAGTTTTTATTTTATATTCTAGTTTAAAAACACCGAAATACTCATTTATCAACCAATAATTGATGTCTGTCTGCAATTGTAGTAGGCTAACTTCCCAAAAAATTCCTAAGTTTTTAAGTGGTGAATGAAGTATGTTCCACTACACTTTGAAAATAACTTTCACTATTTGTATTTATATACAAAGTAGATGTATGATTATCTAGATCAGCGGTTCTCAACCTGTGGGTCATGACCCCTTTGAAGTTGAACAACCTTTCACAGGGGTTGCCTAAGACCATTGGAAATTACAATTATGAAGTAACAATAAAAATAATTTTAAGGTTGGGGATCACCACAAACATAGGAACTGTATTAAAGGGTCGTGGCATTAGGAAGGTTGAGGACCACTGATCTAGATAGAGGAATGTCAACAGCAAATAAAAAAGTTGATAAAAATATCGGTATTTAATGTAAAAATATGTTATTTATTAATTTTAATAAAGTCATTATCTAAATTATCCATACCGTTTTTTTTTCGAATAAAGGCTAACAACTATATTCATATGAATTTAAAGTTGTAATTATAAATTTATTAAACGCACATTGATTACGTAAGTAATATTTACTGAGGCTATAACCTCGATAATATGCGTATAAAATGCGATAGTAGGGACCTCTACAGGTGTTTTAACCACAAGCTTATGCTATGGAAGAAGATTTATTTCATAATTATAGTAAAAAGTTTAGATACAATTAAAAAAACTATGCTGTTATTATATTATCAGAAAAGGGTTATCATATTATCAAAGTAGAGTTATTTTAAATCTCAAGAGAATTTACGTTAAAGCAATGAAAGGCTCCATTGGTTAGTAACTGACTTAGAATCACATCTGTATAGAAAAGCTGAAAGAAAGTGAAAATGATGACCACGAAGAAATAATATTTGAATATTTCATGCCATATTAACAGTTTTCCTGCACATAGCTTAGTGATAACTATTCGTCAAAAGTGAATTTTTTCTTGCCTTTCATCAGGTTTGCCTACACACTTCAATAACTTCCGATCATGTTTTACACAACAGACATTTTTTTGCCTTTCACAAATTCAAGCAATTGAGGGCATATTAGTAACCTCTGTCTGTCAAAAATCCCAATCGCTTCACTGTATCATTTTTTTTATTATTTATCAGAAACTTAACCTTTGATCTTAATGCTAAAAAAATTTCCTGTCAGGTCATGATAATAAAAATATTTATTCAACCATAAATTTCTCCTTTTTTCTCCGCCACTCAACACAGTTGGATTTTTTAGAATGTTTTAAAATATGATATTACCACATTGTTTATCACTCATTAATAAATTTAAATGATTATATAAAGATAAGATATTATCACAGACTGAGGGGAGAAACGGAAAACAATATTTCATGTAATGTCATTTTAACATATTACATAAAGTTTAATTTCAGCATTAATAATAAATAAGGAGAAAAATATTTTACTCGAAGTTTTTCAATTCCCCACAAATCACTGAAGAGAAAAATATATATTTTCTTTTTAATTTTAAATTATACAAAAAGTTTTGATAAATTATTGAACAAAAAAATGTAATTCTTCTTTAATGCAGGAAGTATATATGACAAAGCTAATGGTGTAGAGGAAATAAACAGATTTAAAAAAAAGATTTAGAAAGTACTATTTTGGATTAACACTTCATTTAAAGAAAATTTGCCTTTATGTTTTATAAAACAGATAAAAAAATTAATCATGTAGTTAGTTCCTATTTATTTAAAAAAAATTATATATAAATAAAACTGATATTGATATAATTAAAAAGAAAACTGAAAAGAATACAAAGTTTAATATCTTATATAAATGCAATTCAGTCACTGTACTTTGAACACTTTTTAGCAAAAATCTTTTATTGTACATATATGCATACACAATCTTACGTTTCGACTGACCTGCAGTCTTCTTCAGAGCCACTTTTACTTTAGTATTTTAAAAGTAAAAAAAACGTTTTCTTTTTTATTTTTAAAACATGTATGCATACACAATCTTACATTTCGACTGTCCTGCAGTCTTCTTCAGAGCCACATTTACTTTAATGTTTTAAAAGTAAAAAAAAAATGTTTTCTTTTTTATTTTTAAAACATGTATGTATACACAATTTTACATTTCGACTGTCCTGCAGTTTTCTTCAGAGCCACTGTTACTTTAATGTTTTAAAAGTAAAAAACCTTTTCTTTTTTATTTTTAAAACATGTATGTATACACAAACTCACATTTCAACTGTCCTGCAGTCTTCTTCAGAGCCACTTTTATTTCAACTGTCCTGCAGTCTTCTTCAGAGCCACTTTTACATTTAAAATAAAAGTCGCTCTGAGGAAGACTGCAGGACAGTCGGAATGTAAATGGCTCTGAAGAAGACTGCAGGACAGTCAAAATGTAAGTGGCTCTGAAGAAGACTACAGGACAGTCCAAATGTAAGTGGCTCTGAAGAAGATTGCAAGACAATCAAAATGTAAGATTGTGTATGCATATATGTACAATAAAAAGTTTTTGGTAAAAAGTTTTCAAAGTAGAGTGGATAAATTGCATTTATAGAAAATAAATACATATTATTGACTTCGGCAAAAGAATTAAAATGTAAGCTGCACGTGGATTGGATTACAAAACTTGTAAACAATCTAAAAAGATTCTATATGCGAGTGAGTGAATAATATAAAAAAAGTTTATGAAAGTAATATGGATATTAGATCTATGGATTATAAAACTGGATTAAATATGTAACCATCTTTATTTTGCAATATACTAATAATGGTTGAAAATGGTTATAATGATGATAACTGAAAAAAATACTGTATAGTGAAAAGAAGATAAGCAGCAAGCAAAATGAATGAATTTTGTTCTTACGATTGCTCCATTTGATATTTATATTTTATAGAAAGAATGATTACTTTTGTTGATTCAAATAATGTATTCTTGAGAATATGTACTTCATTGTAGTATACCAAAGATATTCTGCACATATCTTATCAGTATCATTTATTGATAGCACCAGTTCATTAATAATATTGCTAAGTGACCACAATTATGATTTTTAAGATTTTTATTTTTATTTTGAATGGTCAGATATGATCGTGAAATGGACCTGTCTGAATAACTTTATCAATGGCTTGACCATTGCTTGTATAGTTCTCAGTATATGTTAAACACAATGGTTTTATTTCAAATAGATAGACTGGAATTTTTATTTATGGTATACCCTTGATTTTTTTCTTCTTTTTTTACCCAAATTAATAATTAAGAAAAAAATATGTCCTCATCATAAATTATTCTCCTAGTCAGATAACTTTTCAAAATTTAATAAAAATGTCTTAAATAATAAATTCACTTTTAAAAAATTCAGTAATTGCCTGATTAGAACTTATAAGGTATATAAATCATACAAACTAACAATGAATTTTATAAGAATGATTTGAATTAAAAATTATGTGAATACAATATTCCCTTCATATCCACTGCATTTGTTTCAATATTGACAGTGGTTACCTAAAATCATGAATAATAGTAAATCTTATATAATATACACTTTAACATATATACACACTATACAATTTAATTTTAAAAATATATGCATTAACAAAAGAAAATTAAAAAAGACTAATGCAATAGAAAAAAGACAATACAACAATAAATAAAACACAAAAGTGACCACATGACTTAGTATAGGAAGAGGAAATATATAATAGAATGAGTGTGAATTGAGAGTCCAAAAAGTGCATAAGATAAGGAAATGATTAACTAGATCACAATAATGCTCATACAGGCAAACATTTTCTCAAAAAAATTATAAATTCAAATTTATATATTTTTAATTTTTTTATTTAATATTTTCTAAATTGTGAATGGTAAAATCCACAACCACAGGGGGTCTCACCCCTATTTTATTGAAGTAGATATGAGTTTATTGTAGATATATCAAATGTAAATCTTTCATTTAAAAAATGCTTTGAATTTATGGAATTAAAAACAACAGACATTTTATTTGTTACACATTAACTAAGGACCCAGATTACAGCTATATAGGAATAGAATTTGTAATGATGTTTTTAAAAAATAACAGAATCAAAAAAAAAAAAAAGACCAATTGATAAATTAAAAGAGAATATTGAAAAAATATTTTAAGATCTTCTATATAAAAAAATAGGAATAAATTGTGATAAATTTTGGTAGAATAATTTCAAATATAATATAAGAAGTTAATATAATAATCAATCTAAATAAGATTGAAACAAAAAACTAATTATAATTATTTATTTTAAGTTTTTTTTTATTTTTTTTTGGGGTATTGGGGTTTTGGTTTTTTGTTTGAATTGTTTTAAAAAAAGAAAATTTTTTTTAAATTTTATTTTGGTTTATGGGGTTTTAGGGGTTTTGGGGATAAAAATTTTTTTTTTGGGGGGGGGGGGGTTAATTATCAAACCGATTTTCATCTCTTATTGATACCATTTTAAGATATAAAGTTTTATACATCACATGACCCTTTAATTACACTCACTTCACCTATTGGACATTAATCACCTTAAACAATATAACTACCATTATACACATAAACCTATAAATAAATAACAAAATAAAATACATAACAGTATAGATATATAAAAAGTATATTTATATGTATTTACATGGTATTGAAGTTTATTATGCATTTTATTTATTTGTAGGTTTATATGTATAATATTAATTATATTGTTTAAGGTTAATAATGTCCAATAGGTGGAGTGAATGTCATTGATGGATCATGTATCTAAAGGGTGATTTATCATTCATGGATGCTTTTCCATTAAAGGAAAGGATCATAGAAAGTAAAACAATTGTAGACCGATAGCGATAACATCAGTTTTATATAAAGTTTTCTCATATATGGTGGCTGGAATGGTTGCAAAATGGATGGAAGAAAATAATATAATGGGAGGAATGCAATGAGGTTTTTGATCAAATAGGCGTATAGGAGATAGTTTATTTGTAGTTACACAACTTATGGATATGAGTAGGTATATGGGTAGACAGTTATATATGGTTTTTATAGATATAGAGAAGGCATATGATAGAATTAATAAAAATAGATTATGGGTAAGTTTAGTAAATTTGGAAATGGATGGAGTTTTAGTGAATATTATTAAGAAATTATATGAAAATAATTAATATATATATATCAATTAGGGAATATAGAATTAGTTAAAGTTAAAAAAAGGGTGGGACTAAGGCAATGATGATCTATGTCACCTATTTTGTTTTTGTTGTTTTTGAGAGAAATGGAGAGAGCAATAGAAAGACTAGGAAGAGGGATAGAGATACCATTAATAGTTGGCAAGGGAGTATATACATTGTCAGGTCTTTTATTTGAAGATGATGTCTTTTTGTGTCCAGAAAGAAGGAAAGGTATGGAAGTTATGCTGAGGACACGCACAAGGGTGGGTAAAGAGATGGGGATGAAGTTTAGTGAAGAAAAATCAAAAGTAATGATGATTAATATTGGGGAAAGAGATGACAAAGAATTTTCTTTGGGGGATATAAAGTTCAGGGTGGTTAATAGATATAACTATTTGGGAATCATCTTAAGTAATCTGAGAAATTGCTTGGATGAATTGGAGAAAAAATTGATAAATGAAGCAAAGCAAAGAAAAAGATTGATAAAGAAATTAACAGTGTTTCATATAATAAATATGATGTAACTAGAATTGTATGGAAGGGAGTGGCAGTAGCAGGGTTAACATGTGGTAATAATGTGTTATATGTTAGTAAAGGAGTATTAGATTACTTGGAAAAAGTACAAAGAGAATTAGGAATATATGCATTAGAAGCAGATGTGTGGATGGCAAAAAAGGCAATTCAAGAAGAAATGGGAGGGTTAAGTTTTTATATGAGGATGCAAAAAGTAAAATGAAAATGTTCGGTAGATTGCAGTTTATGGATAATAAATGAATAGCCAATGTAGTATTTAATTGGAGGTTATGAATAAAGGGTAGATAACAAGATGGGTAAGAAAGATAATGTGGTATGCAGAAGATTTGGATAAAGAATTTATGTCAGTATACTTGTACAAAAAGTGGGATGATTGTGTTAGGAGGATTACTGAGTGATATAGTGGTAAGGAATGGGATAGAAGAATAGATGCATTAATAATAAATAGGGAGTAGGAGAGATGGAAAACTAGTATGGAGAGTTAAAAGAGTTTAAATATATATAAATAAACGGAATTTTGGGTGCAGTTAATTTAAGATAATAGCAAGGAAAGTAGTTTACTGTTTAAGGCTTGAATGGGATCTTTAGCAATAGGGGACTATATACATAAATGGAAAAATGTGAATGATTTAGTCTGCAAGTTGTGTAAGGAAGGCATAAAAAATATTAGGCATCGGTTAATTGAATGTAAATGCCTGAAAGCAGAAAAAAATACAAATAATAAAGTTGTGGAAGAATAAATATAAGTAAAGTGATTATACAGAAAGTGGGTTATTGATTTTTATGATCGGTTTGGGAAAAGATAAGGGGGATTTAAATATAAAGGCCATGGAATTGATGAAGATTATATTGTGAAAATGGGATGGAGCAGGATATGGGAAAACTTAGAGTGGGGAATGGAAAGGGAAATAAAAGTGGCTAACAGATTTTTCTGGGCAGTTGCTGAGAGATTCCCGACTCCATATAAGGAGAAGTCACAGTGCATCACATCACATGTGATGTATAAAAGTAAAGATCTCAATAAGAGATGAAAGCCAGTTTGATGATTAAATAATTATAATTGATAATTAGTTATTTATAATTGATAATTAGTTATTTATTTCAATCTTATTTAGATTATATGTGTCTAACAACATTGTGGACGATTAATTTTTATATTGGGTATTTGACTATTGTATGTAATGTGAGAAGTATTAAAAAAAACAATCTTAAAAGATGCTGCATTAAGAAGTTATGTTATAAAAAAAAGTAAAAAAGCATAAAGCTTTGATTTACTAACAAAATGATGAATAAAATTTTTTGAAGAAAAAAAATGAAAGGACATAAATTCTATAGAAGTTAGAATTATATACAGAAAGTGAGGCAATAAACTTCCGACTAATTAAAGACTAACAAATATCAAAAAGGAATGTGTAGAGGTTAGTGCTTTTATTAAGATCTTCAATTCTGCTACTGTGTCTAACTATATGGTTCACGTTTTGTCTTTTAATACATTTCCATAGGTCAGTGGTTCTTAAATCCTAGTTATGAAGTAGATGAGTGCAACATCCATGGTGTTTTCTAGATATATTGATGAGCAGAAATTTTAAGAAGATAAAATCCATATAGCTTTCCTATTGAATCTGGAAAGAGTCATTTGTTTGGAATATCACAAGAAGTTTTATCCATTCACCAGCTTGTTTAGATATTTTCTATGAAGCAACTTTTTTTCTGTTATCTGATTGGAGGAATAAGTGAAAAAATGAGAAGGCACTATAATGGAGTAGACTTGAGTGAGCTAATATTTCTCATGGTAAAATTGAATTGCTATTCCTGATGTTTAATGTGGGAATCTTTATTCAAGTACAGATGTAGTATTTACAAGTAGAGTATGTAAATGTTAAGAATTTACATGTAAAATATTTGCATCACAACCACAAACACCAGTTAACATTCCGAGGAAGTTATTTTACATTTAATCATATATAGATGAAAAAACAAGGTTATGGTGTAGGATTATTGCTAAATAACATAAGATGGAAATATGCTTTAATCTATTGTAGCAAGAAAGTTATATCCATATTACAAGATGTTGTTTTATTGTTTAGATAAAAAATTGAACATTGTGCATTTATCAGATTAAGTCTAAGACTCTATTATTTGAAAGAAAATCCAAACTTTTCACATCCTTATTAAAAGATTTTTCTCTTTCTGGAAATAATAACTTTTATAAAGTTAATTCATTACTATAAATGATTTTTCTTTTTGCATTCTGTTTTAGATCACTAAAGAATTTATAATACTTATGATAAAAAAAATCCAAATAAATAATATTTTACACAAAACAAATGTTTTTCTTAGGAGCAGTACGAGATATAATTTGTAATACTTGTTGTCTTTAAAAACTATATGCTAATGTTAATGAGCATATCCATCAACATTACTGCAAAATTTGTATTGTTGGTTATTAAATACTGATTAGCTTAGACCCCTATGGTATCATGGGTGTACATACTAGAAATAAAAGTCAATGTGTCATATAAATAAAGACTGTTGACTTTAACAGTGGCCCTCAATCTCTTAGCGCCATCTATATTGTTCTAAAATGAATCATATGAAAATGCACACATCAAATTCAATTATCAACTGGTACATTTCTTGGATGGTAATACTTTGCTTAATATTCTCCTAGATGTATATACTGTAATAATTTTAGCCACGAATCATAAAAACAGAATTTAAATGCTGATTAATATTGGTATTAAAAAGGAAATAATTTCAATGCAAAAATTATGAACAAAATGTAAAAATCTAGATGCTAAATTGGCATTACTAAATCTCTAGTAATGAAAATAGTATCTTAGATACATACATTTTAATAATTTGACACAACCATAAAAGAATAATTTAAATGCTGATCGATGGTTATGTCAAATCAGAAATAATTTTATAATGAAATTGTAATAACAATAGCAAAAATCTAAGTGCTAAACTTAAAATCACTTAATCTTTAATAATACAAACACTATAGATACTTTTTTTAAAAAGTGATCTACTAGATACATTAAATGTAATATTTTTAAAAATTAAAACAGGCAAAACTCTCTATACATATTGTCACTCAGTGCAAGCCAGAGTAATCAATGGATGCCAGAAGGCTTGTGCATAAATCCCCATCTAGTGCCTACTCATCCAATATCTCCAGACTAGTTTCTGGCTTGTGTCCATCAGTGAGGAACCTTGGATCTGAAAGCACTGTGCCTAGATCTTAGGATCTAATGCAACCATCCAACAGCCACCTTTTATCTCTACTTAACTACAAAACTATGAGTCTTAAATTGAAAACACTAGAATATTTTTGATCCAAGCTCATTAGCTTATATAGTCATATAGGTCTGAACTCAGTTCAGTACCTATTCATTTTGGTGACTTTGGTTCTTTAATAACCATAGCCACCACTATCCTATTAGGCAAGATTGGTTTTAAGCCAATAAACACCACATGATCACCATTTCTTATGCTTGCTTATAACTGCTATTAAAACAGGCAAAAAACTCTATACGTATTGCAACTCAGTACAAGCCAGAGTAATCAATGGATGCCAGAAGACTTGTGCATAAAATCCCCATCTAGTGCCTACTCATCCAATATTCCCATACTAGTTTTTCTGGCTTATGGCCTTTGTCAGTGAGGAGCCTTGGATCTGAGAGCACTGCACCTAGATCTTAGGATCTAATGAAACCCTTCAAGTATTGATTTAATCATGTGTCAAAATATAGAGACAAAAAATTGATCAGTACTGAAGTAAAAGGAAATTTTTAAAAATGCACAAATAGTGAAACAGATTTCCAGATTGTAAGATCATGAAACAAATAGAAACTTTTGATAATGTGAATTAATCAAAAGCAAATGTTAGATGATAACTTATGTAAAGCACTTGTTTGTGAAAAAGTCAAGCAGTTATTTGAATTTTTTTTACAAAGTCTCTCAGTATGAATAATGTTCTTGCAAAGAAATTTATTGCCAGCAAAGTATGGTCCACTGGTTCCAGTAAATAAACTGTATTGCATAGCATTACTGCTAGCAAAGATAGGACTGTTGCTGAATAATATCTCACAAAAAGTGGGTGTTTTGAAATCAGAGATTTGTAAATTTTTATTAGGATATCTTAAGTTTCTTTACATTTTAATTTTATACTTTTGAAAGATAAATTTTATAATTCATTAAAATCTTATGCATAGTATATATAGAAATTAATTTTATATTAATTTTTAACAATAGTCTAAGCCAACAGTGTGCAATCTGTGGGTCACAATTCCTCAAGGGGTCACAGAAGAACTGTTGGGGGTCATGAAAATTTTGAGAAGTTCTCATGTTGGATAATATGCAATTTTTTTAAAAATCTTATATCAAATTGTACATACTAACAAAACTTTAATGATTACTATCCTTATAATAGAATAGTAACAACATATAATGGGTCGTGTGAAATTTCAGTCTAAGTATGGGAATCACAAGTGTAAAAAGGTTGTGCACCATTGGTCTAAGCTATGGATACAATAAAAAATAATAAATTGATGGGCATATATACCATGATCAGATTCTTAATATAAATGACAATGATAATTAATAAAATGAATCATTGAATTAAACTTAGATGTGATGTTTGTGGTAGAAACAACTTAATGTTAAAAGACAAATGGATCTCTATTTAAATAGAAAGAATTTTAATAAATGCATTTTATTAATGATTGCATACAGATATGGCATTAAGATTTTTTAATATAAGAACAATGCATAGATTGCAGACTACATGAAAATATTTAAAAATGCATACTAGATTTAATATGGAGAAATTGAAAAATAACTTTATAGATATTTCTTTCAAATAGATGTAAATGGCAAACAAAATAGAAAATAAACCGGTTTTGAACATGTTGCTATAAAATAATGTGATAGATGGAAAACTGCAGTTTAATAAAATTGTTTATTCCAGAATATTATCACATCTAGAAATATATCCCATGTAAGATGGACAGATGAGATGAGAAAATTCCCGAAATGATGTAAAAAGAAACTATGAACTGGAGAAAGTGAATTAAACTCATAGATACCATCATCCTGGTGAAACGGTAATGATAATAATATTACAAATTAGGAATTACACCTGGGTCTCTTTTTACGTGGATTTATTTAACGCGATTTTGAAGTTACGCGATTCACGTTTCTCCGGAAGTCGAACTCCGATAATGCGCTATTACTTTAAATAATAAATTTCACGCACTTACATTATATTGAAAGTAATAGCACATTATCGGAATTCGACTTTCATCTTAGTAATTTCAATATTTTCAGTGCTTTATAATAGTAAGATTTTATGCAATAATGAAATTAAAATCATGATTTCCACATTTTATGTATACACACATTAAATTTTACAAGATTATAATGTAAATTTGTTCAAACATTGTGCGTGTTAATTTTGCATTTTAAATCACATTCTGTTTTTGCTTTTTAAAAAAGAATGTAATCAATTATTAATCATTTAGTGTCTGCAAGTTTATTTTTAAAAGGTGAGTAATAGCAGTGGGCACAATTAAAATTGAAAATTAAAAAATAAAGACAAAAATAAGAATTTAATTTTTAGTTGTTAGATTAATTACTAATTATGTTGTCACCAGAAAACCATTAACACAACATGAGAGTGATATTGGCGCTAGTTGTATTTCCTCTTGTGAAGAATCTGATTTTTTACCAGTTTGCAAACGAACCTGTTTATCGGCAAATAGCCATAATAATTAAAACGTGTATAAAAAAATGTAAATTACTGTAAATTATGCATAAAAATATATTGTTTTGAATAAAATTAAATATTATAGTTAAAAAAAGTTTGTCTTGTATCAATTTTTTTCAAATTTGAAATTTTTTATTAGTCATATTTTATTTCCTTATTTTTTTTTGCACGAATTTTAAAGTAATTTTACGTTGGTGCTTTGCTTTTACGCGATTTTTGAAAAATCACAGTCCGTATCCTCCCTTTTTCAAGGTAAGTTACGTCTATTTTTGTGCGATTTCATTTGCGCGTGTTTTCTGAGGAACCTATCTATCGCGTAAAATGAGACCCGGGTGTATTTATAATATGAAACAATATTCTTATACAAAAGTAGATATAGCTTTTAAGAAGAAAAAAGTTATCTATTACCTCTTTTATTTAAGATATACTTAGATGTTTTATCAAAATATTGTTATTAAATATTGAAGTAGGCATTAATATACCAGAGTTTACATCAAATTTTCATATGTAATTATATATAGTGAGAATATGTATTGTTAACAGAGTTTGTAGTTTGAAATGAAAATAAATAAATAAAACAATGAAAATATCTAGAGGAAAAGAACCCATTAAAAATAAACATGGATAAGAAATTATAGATCATGTTTATGCTTTTAAATATATGGAAAGTTGTTTTATTGACGATAATAGATATGAAAAACAAAATTTGAATAAAAATTCTATGGATAAAGAGCTTTTATAGGATAAAGAGCTTTTATAAGTTAGGAATGTAGTTTTGTATGAAGAAGAAACATGGACAATTAAAAAAAATGATGAGAAAAAAAATGGAAGCTTTTGAGGTACAGATTTGAAAGACAATGAAAAAGATGAATTTTATAATAAAATTAGAAATGTAGGAAATCCTAAAAGAGAAATTTAAAAAAATAACAATATGCTTTTAGGAAATTATGAAGAAAAGTAATTTGAGGAAGAAGAATTATAAAATATATAACGGAAATGATTGTAGAAAATATGAAGAAAGAAACTGTCAAGGGATAATAAATGAGTAAGCATCAGATAGGGGTTTTATGCATAATCTTTCTTGCATCCATTCATTATTATGACGTACACTGGGTGACACTATTGTATGAAGAGTTTGTCAGGATTGATTATAGTTTAAACCATTGCTACTCACCTTCCTTACACAATTTTTTTAGCATTTCATTTAAAAGTACACCATAAACTTTAATGTAAATGTGTGTGGGTGCATTACGTTTTCTACTCAAGGCCTAGTAGCGGAATTATAAATCATATTATCATGCTATGACATTTGACCTTTGCCTGTAGGCATTTGTCATTGGCTGCCAATTCCTTTATATAGCTTTTTCTAGTACAGTATTTTAATATATAAAACTACGGTATAAAATTAATGAATTCTGATGTTAGGAAGTAGAAATATACAAGAAAACTGAATATTTTAAAATAAATTTCCAAATGCTTTCCAAATAATTTCAAATTAATACTTTCTTCTTCAATAAATAAATTCAAGATTGTAATAATTAATAAAAAAAGTATTTAAAATCTAATTAATTTTTTTTAATTATCGTTGCCATAAATGTTTATAATTTATAACTCGCCATTTATATGCTAATAATAAAATGTAAAATTTTAAGAAAGGCTCCTATAAAGTAATTACCTGTACTGTTTAGCCTAGTGTTTCATTATAATTTAAGAGAAAAACACAATTTAATAATACAAAACAACTTAATAGATCAAATTATTTTAATTAATTTTTTTTAAGATAAATTAGACCTTCTCTCCAAAATATAAAGTGTATAGAATTACTAAACATCACTTATCAAAATAGACATTTTAGTCAAGCGTTATTAGCCGAGAGGTCATCAGACATTTTAGTCAAGCGTTATTAGCCGAGAGGTCATCGCACCCGCCTTGCAAGCAAGTAGTTGGTTGCAGACGGTTGTGGGTTCGCATCCCAGCCGATGCTATGACATAGGAAAAAAAAATAGACATTTTAAAACCACAATTTTTATATGTTGATTATAATTTCAGAACATTTTAATATTACTTAAAAAATACTGCTAAAATTCTTTTCTCTTTTATGAACCAGAATAATAATTAAAATTCAAAATGAAAGCAATATTTTTAAAATTTATAATATTATTCACGTTTATAGATTATATTACTCTGACATATTTCAGTACGTCTATTATGATCCCAAATATATTGTTGGTCTCTAGCGGCACTAGGTTTGATTAGATAAGGATTGCCCATCCCTCGTATATGTATGTAAATAGATTATGTCCTGTACTTGAGGGATCAGAGTGACTTGTGGTCAACATGTGTAGGATGAGAAGGCTGACACTAAGGTGGCATTTGAGCATTCTATCGTCAGATTTTCAATGAAATGGATGGCTGAAGAGTTGTGGGGTGGAGTGGTTTGAAGCCTATCCATTAAAGTATGAAGTGTAACAGTCAGATTTGTACACTCATGCAACAAAATTCAGAGCCCAAGCAAAATATACCAAAGTTGACCGGAGTGAGGTGGTTGAGACCTCTAATCCGACCAAACTCCAACTCATCTGCCAGTACTTCAAATTTAACACCTTATGAGTGACATTCCTGAGGCTACACTCAGTC